>JAQGBA010001403.1:0-15222 GCA_034698125.1 Prionchulus punctatus | reverse complement strand
GAGTGGGGGCTAGAATTTTTTTGGGTCGCTCAATGACCCAAGTGGCTCGCTCGCCGAGCCAACGAGTTGACCTCTCCACAGGCGAGTCGCCTGTGCTTTGCCCCCATCAGAATCCCTTTTAGCCCTAAACTGCATATTCATTGCTAAATATAAAGTAATTATAAACAAAATTTTTACTAAATCCAACTTTTCATAAATTCAAGATACGCAGGATCGTTGTCGCTTATAGCAAAGATACAAATTTTAAAGGAAAATAAACAATTTCAAAGTCAATTTATGTTTTATGTCTGTAATAGAAAAATAAGCGAAAACCTTGCTGGGGAAAATAACTGATAATCTTTGTCCAATACTGGATTAGCTTGAGTTAGCGACTTTTTCGATTTCATATTTAGCGACAGCGAAAAAAAGTGGTGAATTCTTGACTTTATACAACGTTGTAGCAAAAGTTTCAATGTATTTTACAATACACACAGCCTAGATTTCTTTGATTTTGCAGATATTTCTTGATTTCAAAACTGTAATGGCTACTAAACTGGCGCGTCTACTAATTAGCACATGCATGTGCATGTTCACTGCGCCGAATGAATCTTGACTCAACGCCCGATTCATAATTGAGGCTTCTAATAAATGCGATGAGTAGGCGCTGCTAGAGGCTTCCAAGAAAAAACTTTGCGAAATTGATGACAATAAATGAGAAAAAACTAGCACTCTGTAACTCGCCATTTTCTATAATGATATGTATTTTTATCATCACATGGTAACTGAACGTTGTGATGTTCACTCGCAGACAATCAACACATACAAGCACTGTTACTCAAAAGCGAGTGACTAAATATCGCGCAACTGAACTGTCGATGGACAAGCCTGTTCAGGGACTAATCTGTGTTGCAGATAATTACAGTCTGTACAGAATGGTATAAAATTCTAAAAGGGTAATAAAAGTAACATCACGTGGATAGCAAACAGAAATAAAATCGACTTTATTCTACTTTTTCATTAAATCTAAATCAACAACATTTCACAGCAATGAATGTACATGCTATCGAGCTAATCGACATCAAATTCTTTCCCTCGCAAGTAAGCCGTCTTACGCCGTAGATGCCTAACTGCATGTCCACGGTCCTCCGAAGTTGAGAACACCAATAACCATCTGAAAAACAGATTTTCATGCACGAGCGAGTAACATACCAGCTAACTCGCAAAGACTTACAGAACGATAAATACTGGGATAAGCATCGGAAAGACGATGAGCAACAGTGCAATGGTCGACGCGTGGTAAAACATTTCCATTTGTATCGTGCCGAAGTCGAACGGCTGCGATTTGTTTGTTTTATTAAATGTGTTATTTTCCTTGTCCGCTCTCTTTCTAAATGGTGGCGGCTTATACTGGTCAGGGTTCGCGTACGGGTAATGTCTGCAAGTCGAAAAACAAAATTATCTCAATGTCTACATTCTTTTGTGCACTACCTCATGTGTGGAGGCAGGCCGACAGTCACGAACAATTTGAGCGAGTCGTCGTAAATTTTTCGCGACAGCGGGCTCGATAAAACATCGTAGGCGGTGCCGATACTGACGAAGCGTGCATGTAAATTTGTGTTTTTGCAGTCCGTATCCGGATGAAACTACAAATACAAGAAAAAACTAAGTTTTGTACAATCCAGTGAATTAGACGCTGGGCTATTGAACTAGAGACCCTAGGTTCGAACCCCAGTGGGACACGGCCATTTTACTTTCTTAGCTAGCGATAAATACGCTTGTTTTATTTCCTTGGTTGTCGCCTGCTGACTGACTCCCAGCACTTTATAATGGCACAGCCTGCAAAAATAGGCCGCAGGCTAAGAAAACTGTTTATTTCCAAACAAAATTTCTCACTCACCATCGAGTCACCTGTACTCCAATTCCAACTCTACGTACAACGGGCTTAAACCGAAAGCCCATATCAGTTACATCTAAAGTTCGCCCGAAAGTTTGAATAGCCAATGCGAAACCTTGTTTTTAAAGATGCTTGTAGGGCAAATCAAGGGAATTTAAAAAAATAAAACAAAAGAAAATCAAATTTTTATTTCATTTGTACAATAATCTACATCTATTATTCGTTAGAAATTTGAATATACAATTGCGCCAAGAACAAACTACAAATTCTTCTTTTTAGCTCTTAATTGTTCGTTATTCATTATTTTCCTAAAATATGATTTTACAAACAAATTTCGTGTACTAGTCAGTGCAGTTTCGGTGGTTACATTCGGTCGACCACCCAAAACGACAATACGAACACGGCGAATAATGCATTTAAATACATATATACAATCGTATCCGAATTCCAGGATGACTCGTAATTCCAGTGATAGTTGTAAGGGTTGTAGCGTCTAAAAGATCGAAAGCTGAATTATAAAACAAAATTTTGGTCCTGGCTAGTGTACTTTCGCGCATTTACCGCGTGTCAACGCCGATCTTGGCGTTGTAGTCGTCGCGCAATGTCGACTTCGACAAAATCGAATAAGCTTCGTTGATTTCGGCGAATCGATGATGCATATGTTTGTTCATCATGTCCAGGTCGGGATGTTGCTGTGGATAAACAAATGATCTCACTAACCGTAAGCGTTTCCGAGAAAAAACTAGAAACGTATACCTCACGGGTCAATTTATAAAAAGCTTCTTTAATTTCCAGAAGGCTGGCTTCTTTTCTAACGCCCAACGTTTCGTAGTGCGTTTTCGTTTTCGTCGTTCTGAAATCGTTTCCGGGCGTGAAAACGACGTCGAAAAACAAAAAATCCGACCGGATAGCGTATATTACTTGCTACTGTTGCAAAACGACTGAAAAATCACCGGACATCCGATCGAACAAGTTCGAAAATTAAAATACCCGGGCCTAATTGCAAACGGGCCCATTGCTCGTAAATTAATTAATTACTTACAAAATTAAAAACAAAATTTGCAGTAATTTATGTGAATATTTCCACTTTGGTTTGATGCGCAGGATCGTCGACGCCTATTACAATCGTAAAAGTACGGAATACCAGAAGGGACACTTGATTAAATTTCCTATTCTTGATTAAGCTGTTTCAATCTTGAAAAAGGTGTTCGCAGTTTTGATTAAGTGAACACAACTTTGAGAAAACTTGTTCCATTTTAGAGTCACGAGCAAGCCTATTTCCAAAATGGACACAAAAAATTCAAAAAATGTATTAACTTAATCAAGAACAGGAATTTTAATCAACTTTGGCATAACTTTGTTTGAACCTGCAACAATAGAACACTGATTTCATTTGATTTTACAACTATTAAGCATTGATTTTGTTTGATTTTGCAACTATGGAACATTGATTTCGATTGATTTTGCAACCTCAGAGCGCTGAAATATAGCTCGTTTAGCTGATTTGATTTTTTACAACTTGCAGAATTGAACTACCGATTTCACTGATTTACAACTCTTAGGCGAACGATCTCCTTGACCTCCTTACTCTGTAGCATCTGTGTTCATTCATTTGGACAACATTGATTTAGTTGATTTTACAAATATACATCAACGATTTATTTGATTACAGCATTGATTTAACTTATTTTGTAAATTTTCAACACAATATCAACTGATTTTGCAATTATGCAGCATTAATTTCCTTTGAATTTGCAACTTTTTAGCGCAAATTATAGAGATTTCTCGCAACTATACATCATTGCCCTTGCAACTAGAAAAATTTGAGTCATTGTGTATCTGCAGCTTAATGGACAACTATAGCAATGAATAACTATAGTCGATGAATAACTATAGTCGATGGACGACTGCGGTCAGTGGCCAACCTCTATTTTGAATAAAACAAATCAATGCGGCGCAAGCCATATATCGTGGCAACCACTTCATTTTGTACAATTTAGTGGCAGGTTCAATTAGTTTTATATCGTAAATAGACAAATATTCGTGTAAAGTGATACGCAGTTATGTAGATTGCGATCTCGAGAACGGCTGCGTTTTTAAATTCGCTCTACCGTAATTTTGATTCGCAAGTTCCTTGAAATACTTTTAAAATCGCTCGAGGGTATCATAAAACAGCGAAATTTTCGTTTTTCACATTTCACATCGACAAAAAGCTAACATTCGAAAAGAATGCTTTCATCGTGTGCTAAAAACTAAAAACGCGTCTTGCCAACAACTGTCTACGTCGATTACGCTCGTACGACCTTTTGGAAAATAGCAAAAAAGAAAAACGTAAACAAGACGAGGAAACTACTTTGGGGCGAGGGAACGGGCAAAAAATTTACGTCAACCAGTAAACTATAATTTGCTCAGTGGCTATAGTGTTGTTTGGATTATAGCTGTCCAGTGACTATAGTTGTTCAGTGATTACAGTTGTTCACCACTATAGTTCTACAGTCACTATAGTAGTAGAGTGATGATTTTTGTTCAATTTCTATATAGTTACTACAGTAGTCTAGTGACTATAGTAGCCAAATGACCATAGTTCAATGTGTACAGTTATCACGTATCTACAGTTGTCCAGTGACTTTACTTGTCCAGTTGCTAAGTTGGCCAGTGACAATATTTGTCCAGTGACTATAGTTGTTAAATGACTATAATTCTCGAGTGACTATAGTATTCCAGTCAAGTGATTATTGTTATCAAGTCACTATATTTGTCTAGTGACTACAGTTGTGCAGTAACTATAGTTGCCCAGTTACTATAGTTGTCTAGGAACTATAGTCGTCCTGTAACTGTATTTGTCCAGTGACTACAGTTGTTCGACGTGTACAGTTGTCCATTAACTACAGTTCTGCAGGCAGTGACTATAGTTGTTCAATGTGTACAGTTGTTCATTAACTAGTTGTCCAGTGACTATAGTTCTCCAGTGACTGTAGTTGTTTAATTCTCTAGTAATTAGGAATGTCCAGTCACTACAGTAGTTTAGTGACTATAGTTGTTCAATGACTATAGTTTGCAAGTTACTATACTTGTCGAGGAACTATAGTCGTCCAGTAACTAAACTAGAGTTGTTCAATGTCTACGGTTGTCCATTAACAGTTCCCCAGTGACTATAGTTGTTCAATTCTCCAGTAATTATGGATGTCCAGTCACTACAGTAGTTTAGTGACTATAGTTGTTCAATGACTATAGTTTGCAAGTTACTATACTTGCCGAGGAACTATAGTCGTCCAGTAACTATAGTTGTCCAGTGACTATAGTTATTCAATGACAATAGTTGTCCGGTTCCTATCGTTGTCCAGTAACTATACTTGTCAAGTGACTTTAGTTGCCCAATTGCTATGTTGTCTACTGACTACAGTCGTCAAGTGACTATAGTTATGCGGTAACTATTTTTGCCCAGTGACTATAGTTGCCCATTACTATAGTCACCAGTGTCTCAAGTTGTCCGTCGACTATAGTTGAGTGAAAAATTGAGAAAATTGTATAAACCGCAAACAGTCGAAGCCGCCGCCAGGCGGCGCTCGGCGAACTATAGAGAGGCGTGACAATGGCTTTGAGCGGCTGCTGGCTGGCGAGAGAGATAGATTGAATAGCGCGCGCGGCGTCCTCGCTAGCCAGCGCCGAAAATTTGCTCGTTGCGCGCCCTACCGAGGTCAGCGCCTTTTCGACGCCGCTATGTCTGCCGAAAACAAAATTCCCACGTGTTTCGGCTTATAGTTTCTTTCACCCGGCCTGAAATCGAAAGGTGCTCACATCGCGCTCCGTCCGACGCGTCTGGGGTCCGCGCCTGGTCGACGGGATTGACTATAGTCTCGAGGAACTATAGCGCCAGGGGGTGTGAACTATAGAGGCGCCTTCTCAAGCACACTTTCGCGCGCTAGCCGCAAGCCTATCGGGACGGATTTATGAATAATTTTTTTTTCACTAGCTAGAATTTCATTAGCGAGCTCGTTTCGCTTTTTTGCTCGTTGCTCATCAGATTCGACGCGAATAGTGCTCTGAACGCGCGACTTACGGGCGCCGAAAGCGAACTGTCCGGTTTTTCCGCCCGGAAAGGCAGATTTCTTCGATGGCGCAACTATCGACGGACGTTTGTTGTTGCTCGTCGCTGGAAATCGACGAAATTGCGGATGATTCTGAAACGGACGCCGATACGTCGAGCGTCTGCGACTTTTCTTGTTTTTCCGACGATGTATCGTCGCTGCGTCTGCGACTTACCCGTCGACGACGACGCTCGATCGCGCGAACAGCTGGCTCGTCCTCGTCGTCGCCGTCGTTGGTGGTCCGACGACGGAGGAAAAAAATTCGCGGACCTAGGATTTTATTATTCATAATTTGCTGGCTAGGCGTTTGCTCGCACGTCGGCGCCGTCGAAAATACGTTGGATATGCTCAGAGACGAACCCGGGGTAAGCCGACTATAGTTACAGTAAACCGTCTATAGACGTCCTAGCCAGTGGCTATAGTTGTCCTAGCTAGCGTCGAAAGTTGTCCTAGCCACTGGCTACTTGTGCTAGCCAGTGCCGATAGTTGCCCTAGCTAGTGCCTTTAGTTTCCGCCTTAGTTGCTCTTTATTGCCACGTCTATAGTCACCACTTTCTCTGTCTATAGTTGGTCTGTAGTTACAGTAATGCATCGCAACTGTCAATCACAATTAAAAGCTTGAACACGAATATTTTATTTACGAGCAGTTGTAAATCTTTCCCGTTCTCTTTCTCTCGCTCGCCCCTAGCTTTTGCTCGGATCTCCCTCGGCTAGCGCCCGATTTTTGCTTTTCTAACGCGCAATTTTACATTTTTACGTTTCTCGATTTCTCTCGCTCGCCGACAGCTGAGAGGATGTTTGCGTGGGCGAGTTGTACGAATTTGCTCGGAAAGTTAGCCTCAACAACAAACAAAAGTCGTTTTTTTTCTAAGTCTGAGGCGATTTTCTCGAAATTTGCTCTAAAATGCGCTAAATCGAGCGTGTTTCGTCGCTTTTAGCTCGTTTTCGCGCATTTTCCCAGTTTTCTCGCTCTTTTGTATCCCTGGCTACCTTTTTTTGGAATTCCTTCGTCTCGCCGATTTCCATTTTCGGGGCACACCTGAGCCACTGGACACAATGGGTGCCGGTGAGAGCCAGTCGTTTTATTTGTATGTGAAAATCTTTTCGAGTGGCTCGTCGGGCGTTTTAGGGGCACATGCCCATTTTCTCGGGCGTCCCAGGTGCGTTTCATAATTAGAGGCGATTAGCACCTGGGCCGGGTCGGAAAATTTGTTTTTTTCCTATGCTAATGCGGATGAAATGTCTTACGACTCGCTGGCGAGTTTTTTCGAAAAATTACTCGTTTGTCCACTGGACATAACCTGATTTTTGTTTGCCCAACGACAATTTGCGTACGAGATTAAAACGCGGCGAAAATCTCTCTCACGATCTGTTGAAACTCGAAAGTGAACCGAATCGGCGTTGAAAAAACAAATTTCTCCACTGGATATCATGCCGAACGCTGCTCTGAAAAACTTAATTGAATTTTTGCACTATCTTGGGGGGACTTTTCTCGAGTGCCCTGAGCGTGAGTCACCGACGACTGGCCGGGCGAACAACTTCGTTTTTTTTCCCGCCATCTAAGTTTGGGCTAGTTCGCTAGCTAGCTAGCTAGCTAAAATACGCAAGCGCATTCTTCGCCTAGTTTTCGAATTGAATTTCGTTTTTCCGAGCAACTTTTCGCATCCGAAATTAGAATCGTCAGTGAATGGGCCGACGAAAAAAAAACAACAACCAACCGACTGACTCACCGAAGTTTTTTTCGGCTAAACAGTCAAGATTGTATTTCAATAAAAAAGAATCACAGATTTGTAACAGCTTGCTAACACTGAACAACAAATTTCTTTTAAAACTTGATAATCCTGCTGTTAACACGTTTCATCGGGTGTTGTAAACTGTTGACTACTGTTCATAACTTGTTGAGCACTATCAACACGTGTTGCCCACTGTTCAACACCTGTTGACCAATTTCAATGCTTATTTACCCCTTTTCAACATCTGTTGTCCAGTAACAACGCAACTAGTGATGAGTGTTCCGTTGACTTTGACGTGTTTTTCAACTGTTGACTTTTCTTCTACTCTGTTCGCCAATTCAATAACTATTGTTGGTCAGTTGTTGGCTGCTGATCTTGACTTTTTGCCATTTTCAACTGCTGTTGTGCCGTGTTCTGCATAGTGACCAGTGTTTCAGGAACATTGACTTTTTTTTTACAAAATTTTGACTAGTGTTTTGACTGAACAGTGTACAACAACTGCCTCTGGTGATATGTCAACAGTTTACTTTTTGTTCTACATCTATTACCATTCGACAGTTGACCAGTGGTCAACAACTGTTGACTGTTGGTTTTGGCATATTGATCAGCATTCTTGACCTTTCAATGTTATAACTGTTGACCAATGTTCAATAACTGTTAACTGATGTTAATTGCAATGTTACTCAGTGTTCTAAAACTGTTGACCGGTGTTCTACAATGTTGACCACTGTTGCACTGTTAGTAATTACAATACTACAATCATATACCAGTGTTCTACTGTACAACCTTTACTACAAACATTTTACAATATTTTACTGCTCGATGGTGTATAACATGTTTTTATTAAATGTTTTTTAATGTTAATCAATCTTCTCCGACTGTAGTCTTCTTGAGAAAACTGTAGTTAATAGGTGTTGTGTCCTAAGGTCTGTAAATTCTGATTTTCAGGTGTCGGGAGCTCAAATTTCTCAAAAACAAATTCAGTGCAATGAAAGCAGGTTATGTACGAGCGTTAACGATAATACGGCTTCACAGTTGTGCGGAACCGACGGTCGAACGTACAATAGCGTGTGCGAAATTAAGAAAGCCGTATGCCACGGTAGTCCCGTGCAAGAAGCATACAAAGGCCCGTGCTCGGAGAAATCGAAATGCGCGCTCGAACGAGCATTCCAACTGGAGCTGTCCAAGCAGAAGAACAGGACGGCCGAATTCATTCCCGAATGCGAGACGGACGGAAGTTACGCGAGCGTACAGGTTAATAACAGGCGGTCAACACGTGTTGTTCATAAGATGACATCATTTTCTTGCAGTGTCATAATACGTTCGGATATTGTTGGTGCGTAAACACTAACGGCAGACCCGTGCCGGGAACTTCCGTGCACCTTAAAAGGCCCAACTGTCAACCTCAAGGTGTTGTCTACTTATCATTATCGTACCCGTAACTTAACTGGCTAACCGTCTTGATTTGCTTTTTAGGCAAAGTTGGCCGAAGGTCGTCGAGGCGTCGTCTGGGTACGCGCCGACGAGGTAGTGTGCTTGGGCAGTGTTCTCCGATCTTTTTTCTTTCTATCGCGTAGAAACATTCGCCGAATAACAGTTCAAAGCCAGCGGCTTCTCATCAATGTTTTGTTTTTCTGACTAATCAACGAGCAACAACTCTCGTTTAGCGAATGTTTCTACGTTTTGTCTTATATGTACGCTTTCCTTCGCTTCATGTGCGCATTATAAGAGCCATTCGTGTTTTCTCGGCAACGTTGCAACGATCGCCGTAAAAAGTCAGCAAAACTTATTGTTTTCTGTTTGCAGTCTGCAGCACCGCCGATCGGTCGACGTTCAGCAGCAACTTGGTGAAATTGTTTCGGGGCCAATTCGAAAACGATCCGCAAAATAAACGTCGATCTCAAGGTAAAAATCATATTCATATCCGTCAGCGGAGCGTACAGATTCACATTAAAACTTATTCAGACGGCGGTGTAACCATGTCTCCGACGAGCAACGTCATCGATTGGAAGTTCAAGAATCTCGATACAGATCGCAATAACAAAATAACGCGCAAGGAAATTAGCACGCTGAAGGAGTTAGCAATCAACGTCGTGCAGCCGCGAGCGTGCGCTCGCCGATTCACAAAGTATTGCGATTTGGACGAAGACAAGCGAATCACGCGCAAAGAATGGTCCATCTGCTTGGGCGTCGACATAAACAGTAAGTGAGCTGTGATTGTGGTCTTTCGTATTCTCACATGTTTCCCTTTCGCCGTTCCTGTTTATGTCCGCAACGTCGACGGACAGCGTGCTTTTTATGACACTTTTTGCAGGGGTGGCGCATATGTCGATAAAAGGTAACGTTCGCTAATTTATCCTCTCGCGCGCGCCGTTGTACAGCTCATCGCACTCGTTTGCTTATTGTCTTTTTAATTTTAAGTTTAATTTTTTTTTAATTTATTTATTTCTACACTTCATTTTATTTCATTTTCGAAAACTATGCTGGCTGTGCTTAATGTGTGCATCCGGCGAGACGTGACGCGTCGCTTTACCCCACCCTACCCCTCGACCTTATCGAACGAGCTCGTTGAACGTGTTTTTAATTTTTGCTCGTATTGTGCTCTGTAGTTGCTCGTCAAGCGTTCGCCGATCTGATTTCGAAGAAGCCCGCCGACGCTAATCAGAAACTGACGTCGACCAATCACAAGCCTTTCACGATGATGAATGACCGTGCCCAGCACACTAACGGCAGCAGCATGATAAGTACGTCCTTTTTTTTACCTCTCGCTGTTTTTTTCTTCTTTGCTCCGTTTGACCGAATTAATCCTTCGATGTGCTCGTTCCGTGCTCGCGTATCGCTATTACCCATCTACGACCCGGTTTAAGCGTGCAACTATATCTCTAGGTCTTCAAGCCGCCAGTCTGCTAGCGGCCGGCAGCGCCACGAACGCCGATTCGGGATTCATGCTTCGAGAGAAACCTGTCAATCAACCGGAAAGCCAGGAAGAAGGTTAGCGAGCGAGATTTTAGGGCTTACCACGGAAGCTAACCGGGTTTGTTTCAGAAAAAACGGATTGCAAATCTCATCGACAAAAAGCGCACGATGAACATTCGCGCAATCCGACCTCGGGCGTATACATTCCGAGTTGCAAAGCTCACGACGAGAAGCTCTACGACGGCGTCCAGTGCCACGAGGTCACCGGATTCTGCTGGTGTTCCGAGTCGGTCAGCGGACGGCCGGTGCCCGGCACCTCGCTGCGGAACATGCGTCCCAACTGCGCGAACAATACGAAGAATCAAATCGAATTCAAAGGTACTCGCGAGTCCGATCGTGGACCGTAATCATATTCGTATTCGTGTTCGCAGGTTGTAACGCGAACAAGCGCAAACAGTTCTTCGTGCGACTGTACGCCACTTTGGAAAGTAGCATGATAGCCAGCGGTAAGGGCGATTACGCCGACGAGCTCACCCGCAAGGAGATGGCAGTACGTTGGCAATTCGCGCAATTAGACAAGAACAAGAACGAGGTAACGAATCGACGAGCGCTCTATTCGTGTTCGCTAACGCTAACTTTCGTACGTATTTCCATTTCAGAAGCTCGACAGACGCGAATGGCGCGACTACCGCTACGAGTTGAAATCGTGGAAAGGCGTGCGCAAGTGCGGTAGGAATTTCCTGCGGTTCTGCGATCAAAACGCCGACAAACGGATAACGATGCCCGAATGGCTCGAATGCACGGTTGCCGGTACGCAATTGTAGTCATTTCGGCTGCCATTTTTTAGCCGGTGACCACTTTTGCTCGTTTCAGTTGTCACGCGACAAGTAAACGGCGGTCGCAAAGGTCCGAATCCATTCACGACGATTCTGGATCCGAATCAATGAAAAGGAAAAAAATAATTTAAATATAAATATAAATATAAAAATAATACGATTCTAGGTTCATTGTTGTTGTTTTCTGGGTAAAAAATTTTAACTATGTATTTTTTCGTTCGTTCTTTCTTTCTTTCTTTGTTTTTGCAATTTGTTGTCTATCTTGTTTTTTCGTGTTTTCATTGCGTTATAAATATTTCTTATTTTGTTCTCACACTTTTATTTTGCCTGTCGTTATTTGTGATATGTTTTTGCTCGTTGTTTGTTGCTATGCAACAATAAATTTGTTTTCAAGATATCGCATCGGGCACCGAATGGAAGAGTTCGCAGTTCTACAGTTAAACATAGATGAAGACAATACAGTTACTGGACAACTGTTGTCAATCCAAAATTATAGTAAATGGATAACTAGGCAGTGGACATCTATAGTCACTGGACATCAACAGTCACTGGACAACTATCGTCAATATACAACTATGACTCAAGCTGTATTGGACAACTGTATTGGACAACTATAGTCACTGTACAACTACAGTAGCTGGATAACTTTGGTTAATGGACAACTCGAGTCAGTGGGTCAATGGACAACTATAACCACTGGACAACTATAGTCACTGGACATATTGTCACTAGACAATTATAATCAATGGAGAAGTATAGTCAATTGTAGGAACTGGACAACCACTTCACTGGGTCAACTATAGACACTTTATAGTACCGGGACAACTATAGTCAATGGACAACAATGGCCACAAGGCAACTGTAGTGGACAACTATAGTCACTGGATAACCATTTTTAATTTACAACTATATATGTGAGTGCGCGCGCGTTAAGACTTGCGGTATTTACTTTATTTTTGCTGTATTTACTTTACGCTGGCTGCCTGTGGTCCAAAGCACAATAGCAATCAAGTTTTTTAGTGTTATTTGGCTGTTTCCAATTTACGAGTTGCATTGCCATCAGTCAGTAATGGCCGCTGATCGCTTCATCGCGATGGGTTATTCGGCAAACTACCAAAGGCTGTTTTCAGTTAACAGAACATATTTACTCATTGTTAGTGTTATTTTGTACGGCTTCGCCTACTCGTTGCCATCTATCGCTGACTGTTGTTATACTATATTTGACGTAAAGACTCAAATTTGGATTTATCCAAACGATGGTGTAACACACTTCAGGCAGTACTTCGGGCTGATATCAACCTATGGTAATGGCATTGCTAGTGGATTAATGTATGCGGGCGTACTGTACAATCTTCAAAAATTCAAGTAATTGAATAAAATGTCGGGATTTATGTGGAGTTTGAGATCCGGATGGGGATGGAGTAGGGGATATGGATAGACTGGGGATGGTAATTTGGGTTTGGGAAATGGATCCGGATGGGAATCGGGGATCAGGGATTGCTATTTGATGATTGGGGATTGCTAATTGTGGATTGTGGATTGAGGATTGCGGATTGAGGATTGAGGATTCTGGATTGGGGATTGGGGATTGGGGATTGGGGATTGGGGATTGGGGAAGGGGATTTGGGATTGGGACTGGGGATTGGAGATTGGAGATTGGAGATTGGTGATTGGGGATTGGAGATTGGAGATTGGAGATTGGTTGTTGGGGTTGGGGGATTGGGGATGGGGACACAGATAAGGATGGAAACGAAGACGGAGCTAGAGACTGAGTCAGAGACAGCGATCTGGATTGGGATGGATGCATTCATCTTTCTGTTGCATTTTGTTGTGTTATAGAACGCAAATAGCTGATCCAGAAATGAGACGTACACATTTTAAAAAACAATTTAACCTTTTCATCATGTTCGCCATTCCGTGGTTAATAACAATTGTTTTGAGTATCACAATTCAATTAATAAACCAGCTACCGGCTTCGTTGAAAAGCGACTGGCTGTACGATTTGTCGGACTTAACGAGATACGCGTACATTTTGGAACCAATACTAATTTTATGGTTGACCAAACAAATTCGCAGTCATTTAAAAAAGAAACTTTTTAGATGGAGAGGTGACGGCGTCATAACAGTTGTTACAACGACAGAAGATCTACCTGGAAGAAATGCCAATACTCAAGTAACATTAATGAATTAAGACCATAGTTTAGTGTGTGATTTTGGGATCATGTTTTTGCTTCTATGACTTGCGCAGTGTACACTTATGATTGAAATTGAGGATCTAACAACTGACAAATTAATCATTTTCACATTGAGCCACATGCAAAAGTGCAAAATACAAATACGTTAATCCTTCACGTTATGGTTGTAATGGTTGTCACTTTGTTATCTTTCGCGATGATCCACCAAAATAGCATGTTTTTCAAATGCTTTCGTATTTGTTTCACCACAACAAGAATTAAGATCGGTTCTAATATGTAGACGTATCTCGTCGAGTCTGATAATGCGAACAACCAGGGACCCCGATACATCGGCGGCAATTGATTAGCTAATTGAATCGTTAGGCTAAGCACCATGGTTATCATCCACGGAACGCTGAACAGAATGAACAACTGCGATTGTTTTTTAAAATTAGCCCGTCGCATTTCGGCATCGGCTATCATCATTCTAGAATGAAAAAGTTTACTTTACGCGTTCATTTTTTCGAATGAATTGTTAACCATACTTCAGTTTATGAAGACAATATAACACGTAAATGTACATTATGCCGCTGATTAGGCCATTTCCGTAGTTTGAGATAAGTCCGAAGTATTGCCTGTAGTGTGTCACGCTATCGCCCGGATAGATCCATATTTGCGTTTTTAAATCGAAAATCAAGTAACAACAGTCGCCGAACGATGGTAAAGAATATGCTAATCCATACGCAACGACGCTCGCGATTAGCAACTTCGTTCGGAATATCGAGAAATACGTCGGATACTTATCCGCGAATCCGATCGCAATCAATCGATCAGCGGCCATGACGCTTTCCGAATAATGCAAAGCGTAAATCGGAAACAGTATGAATGCCCCAAGGAATTTCACAGCTCCTTCGTTCGGTATTACCGCGATATAGCCGGCGCTTAGAAGAGGCGAGTAAAATGTTAGTAAGATGAAGTAGAGAAAATTCAGTGAGCACAGCATCACGAGCAGCATTCTGCTGGATTGTTTAATCGACGAACAAGACGGTAACGCGAGTAGGATGAGTCCGTACAAAACGAGTGTAAAAACTCCGATGATCATTTTAACCCAAGCCAGTGGAACATTTTTTATAAAAACACTGTCGGAAGATGTTTGGTTACAGTCAGTGGCATTCATGGTTCATGGTAGCACTTTGTTGGGTCACTTCCTGGTATCAATGTTCAACCTGCAAATGGAGGTAGAAATTTTATTTCCTTTCCAGAAAAAGTTGTATCGATAATAAGTCACTGGTTAAGTTATTATAATTTCGCTGTATATTCATATTTTACACTCGTTTCTGGCAGATTTGATGAACAATAATTGCTGGGAAATAATTCGATGAATACTATGACTTTGATTTGGTATGTAGTGATCAATCAAATAAATTATAAATTTATGTTAAATTATAAATTTATGTTAAATTATAAATTTATGTTAAATTATAAATTTATGTAGGGTAAAGCACCCTTATTCGGACCCCCTAAAATTTGGCTGTTGCTGCCAGACCTGTAAAGCAAGAAAAAATAGTATTGAAGTGTTGTTGAAGTGATTAGGCATGTAAG
>JAQGBA010001402.1:0-15234 GCA_034698125.1 Prionchulus punctatus | reverse complement strand
AGACATGCTCATTTTCCACGAAGGCAGCGATGCTTCGCAAAAGGAAGAACACACCCTGTTGGAGTAGCCTATGTTGATGTGATTATATCAAGTGCAAGGGATCTTCATGCTACTCTTTATTATTCCAAATATGCGAAGAGCACGAGATAGAAGACTGATTAAAACGTTTAAGTACGAACTATTTAGAGGCGATAACTAGAAATAACCAGTTCAAGAACAAGTCCTCTGATGTAAGAAATGTTGCTGTAGGGGTGCTACAGAACATGACCAGATCAAGGAACCTGATCGTTGAAAACGATTATGAATATTTCTCTACAGAAGTCATGTTCAACTGACATACAGTTAGGAAATTTGTTCGATTTCATCGTCAGATAGAAATCGTGATGCTCCAGCGATTCACAAAAGTTCTCCGGTCTTTTGAAAACATGTTCCGAAAACTGGTTTGCAAATCGTTTGGAGTGCCATACAAGCAATTGGTCAACTCTAATGGGTCATCGATCTTGTCAACAATGATCAATTTTTTTAATGTGATTTCGCGTAAATTGCAAAGTGTAGTAAGCCAATCGACGTCCAACAATTTTAGAGCGTCATTTAACATTCTCGTTCGATAAACTCGTTTTCCGTATGTGCTCGTTAGACCGAATCTTTGACTTCAAACATCGGAAAAACATGAACATTGTGGACAGAATTGGGAACTTTCAAATTTTGAAATGAAAATACTGTGTGGAAATTTTGCCGCCTTTCTCGCCCCCAAAAATAATAACCACGCTTTCATCAAAGTATTTTTGAAAGTTATCACGATCAATGTGTTCATTTTTTTACGTTTTCCAATTTAAACAAGCAAAATTTATCGTAACCTTGAACGGGAATAAAGTAAAATCCGATGTCGAATCGTTTATTTGCGCGATTCGAATGAAATGCGAGCACGGAAGCATAAGAAAAGTGCTCATGAAATTAAACATTAATACAAAATCTCGGTCATTTTGCAATAAACACGAGACTTTTTATTTCAGTTTAAACTTTTTAAATCCGTTTCAATCTGAATCTACATCGAAAGCGATTGGAAATTAAAAAAATGAAAGATTGAAATCTTCAAGAGAAAATCTCTCAGAAATGAATCATCTGAATTCGGATTGGAAAATTGCACAATTAATAACAAGTGGCGACTCGAAATTTGTTTCAAAGCGATTTCTTGATTTTCTCCAACAAATCGGGCCCGAATTCGGTTACAGCGACGCTGCTCATCTCGACGATCAGATTACGAATCCACTTGGGTGGTGCGGCCTTCTCGACCAGATGAGCGACCACTGTCCGAATGCCGCCGAAGACCAGCGTCCGGCCGAACTTGCGCAACAGTTGGCGGCCATGATTTTCGTTGCCGCTGGCTTCGATTTCGTCGGCGAATTGCTCGGCGACCACATCCTTTTGCAGCGGATCTTCGATTTGCTCGATTTTCTCTTCGATCCGTTTCAATAGTTGATCGTCGGGATTTTCTTGGCGGGCGTACTCGCGCATGATTTGGCGAAGTTCGTTGTCAGCCATGACTTGTTAAACTAACTTGCAAGCAAAAATATCCACTGACTTTAACACGATAAGTGCAACAGTAATAACTACATTCAATTGTTGCTCGTTAATGACTTTGGCACGACACTATTGATTGTGAATCCGATTTTTAATCTGTCCGCGACAGTCAGGTACGTGGCAATTATGTCAAATTCAATGAAGGTGTTTATCAAATCCGTAATTTCTTGATGACACATCCAATGACGAAGTATTCGTCCAGCTGGCACTGTTAAAACATTTATTCTCTATGAAACATCAATCTGCTCGTTTTCGATTGTTTTTGACTCGAATTTGGTATTCACTTGTTACTTTCTGTGCTTGAATTTGATTTCAGCTTGTGAAATCACTTTTTGCTAACATTAAACAATTTTCAGTAGCATTTTGAGTTAAAATATAATTAAAAAGCTTCTTCATTTTGCTCGTTCCCATGTCAGTCGTGGCGTCGATCATGAGTGTTAGGTAAGTGATTATCAAAGAAGCTATCTGAAAATATCGTCCGTTTTTGTAACAATTTATTGTAAAAGTACTGTACATTTCTTACTGTAAGTAGCAATCCTTTGGTCAGGTAGAATATTCCACCGGCTTCTATGCCGATCGGATAATTGACATTTCTCAGAACGAAAGTGGTCACGGTTCGAAACAGCTAAAACAAAATTAGTGTACTGGCCAACGCTCAAAGTGCACAAATGACTAACTTCGGAACTCGGCTCCACATTTTGATCGTAAAGACTTCTGTACATCAACTCACCAAGCTTTCGCACCTAAATCACACAAAAGCCAACGCATTATTTGTTTCTCTTGCATTGTTTCGCGCAAGTATAAGAAACAACCTCGTCGTTGACCATAGCAGGCAACCACGACAGTCCCCATATTTGCAACATGCTACAAAACAGCCAGGCGCCAATGAAGGCGTACTGTACGAAGCGATCGTGAGGTACAGTCAACGCACTGTACAGTTGGACGACGACCAAACAAACATTACAAAATAGCATGATAAGTATATAGCCGCTGAATATTTCGTTGGCTGACTCGACCACTTGCCTCAGGCTATTGTACAATTGGACGTAACTGTCGACCGTTTCCTTCGTTACTGTAATTTCCCGCTTGAATTTCATGTTCATCGTTTGGTACTCGATAAGGAAACAATTGCACAAAAAACCGTACACGTGAGTGGCCAAGCCCCAACTATAGGCCAAATAGAACGAGCCCGCAAGCCCTAGCCATTTGAAGTATGGTCGATCGTACAGTACCACCAGTTCGTACTCATGACCATCATTAAACCCCAAACTGTACATCTTCAAGACCTCCGCGGCGTACAGCAAATAGCAGACGATGAAAAAAGCCAGCATGGATTGAGCTATGATCTGTACGATTTTCAGTCTCCTGTAGTTCGATTTCAGTCCATCAAAGTTCGTAGCTCGCTGGAGCATGGTCCAAACAGATTCCAAGCACTGGCCACGCTTCCATCGGACCAAATAACAAAACGACACGACCGACTGTGTCACCCAGACCGAATTGCCCAATCGCTGCAAAAACGCAATGTCCAACGCGAAAGGATTTCGAAATTGAGCCACAACGAAAGACAGTTGAATTGATATAAGCAGCATAAAGACGATAGTCAGGTACAGAAAGTGGCAGGCCTTCAGCAATTTTCCGCACTGGCCAGCGATGTTTTGTGCAGGAAACAAGCCCAACAGTTTGACGTAGAAACAAATTGGTTGGAGCAATTTATTGATGTTTTTCGTCGAATTCTCGACCAAATTCAGTTCCACAATTTTTCTACTGTCCATTTCTTTGCAAGTTTGGCACTTGCTAATCTTGGACGCCATACTGTAGAAAGTAGGCAGTGAATTTTTAAGCAAAAAAAAGTGAATTTCGAACAACTATAATTACTTCACAGCTGTATTTTCCTTACAACTATCGATCATCCACAACTATAGATCCTTCACAACTACAGATTCTTCACAACTATAGTTCCGTCACAACTATAGTTAATTCCAAAGTACTTACTTTTACACGACCAACTATAGAAACGCCATTTTGAAATCTAATTACTGAATTCAAATAGGAAAACTACGCGCCTGCTATTAAAGTCAATACTTACTTAATTTGTTAAAAAAAATTCACCGGATAGTGACCAAACAAGAACAGAAAATGTCGCATGCCAAATTGTTTAAGGGAGTATATAGTAATTCAAAACCCATTCGATAAATATGAGCAATTTTTAAATTATTTCACGATTTCAAATATTTATCGAAGTTTTTTTGTTTTGAAGCGACTTTATGGTGACTTGCAATTTTTAGACAATTTTTTTGCTATTCAAACCATTTTCAATGAATTTTTTAATTTCTTGCAATATTTACCGCATTTACCACATTTCAGACCAATCATTTGTTTTTCACCTACATTTTTGTTACTTTTCACGAACTTTATTGAAGGAATTTTTCTTTTTAACACCATTATTATTTTACTATATATATATATAGTCCAGAAAGTTATTTTCAAGAAAAAAAACAAAACAAAAACGAAACCAAATTCTACTGCAAAACGAGAAATATTAATTTTTTCATGCTGATTCGTCGCTATCCATCACCTGGATGTCGCCGACGTCTTCGGGTTCTAAAAATAGAATGGACCATAGTTGGCGTAAAACTATCGTTGTATGTGGAACTATAGTTGACTGTTGAACTATAGTCGACCTGGAACTATAGTTGATGTGCAGTTATAATTTACCCAAAGCGGCTAAAGCTGTAACCGGTTCTTCGTCGTATCTTCGATCGCCGAGTATCGGATTATGCTGTTCGCCGCGCGGATCCAATTCCGTCGCCCACGAAAAGTTCATCAACGCTAAATGCGGTTGACCCATTTTTTTATGAATCTCAACAAGATAATACACTTAAGATTATTGAAAAACAAATAACGCGTCGGCGTTAGCTACTTTTCCGGCCAAAAAGTAAACCAACGGTTCTTTGGGCGCGATTTGTTTAAGGTCGTTGATTTCGACCAGTGCGTCGTCGTATTTTTCGTCGGTGAACAAAAGCTGAGCTTTATGATATCTGCACAACGCGTTTTTCGGCGACAGCGACAAAGCTTCGTCCAAAAAATCCAACGCCTTCCCTCGAAATTCGTTACCTTGTTGAGCCTGAAAAGGAAAAAGCGACCGTTCCGAACGTTTTCACGACGAAAAATTTGCTCGAGTCGAAAATTTGCTTTACCAAACTAAGATGGCACAAAAGGACGGAGTTTTTCGGATTTATTTTCAAAGCTTTCATAAAATGTACGTTGGCCAATGCTAATTTTTCTTGTTTATAATAAATTAACCCCAATCCGTACCTTGAAAAATGGTGAAATCATTTTCTGACACGAGAAACGACATGTAAAAAAAACTTGCACTGACCACGCGTTATAATGTCTCGGCTGCAAACGAAGAGCGGCTCTAAAGGCTTGCACTGATTGTTCGAATTCTTCCATCGCGATATATTCGTGGCCCAACAACGTGTAAGCGTAAGCAAACTCTGGGCAAAGCTGAAATCAATTAAGACAATTAAAAAAACAAATAAAATGACCGGATATCGTTCGAAACGAGTAAAAAGTGATAACACTTACTTGAATTGCTCTTTGAAAGAATTTTATGGCCATCTCTTGTTCTTTTTGCAAACTGAAACAATTGCCGGCGACGCACCAACTCTAAAAAACAAAACAAAAAACAACTATAGATGTCCATCCAATATAGTCACTGTACAACTATAGTCGCTCACTTCGGGCGCGTGTCTGTGCTTTTCGGTCATCTCTTGAGCCAACGCCGATAAATCCAACTCCATTTGCATATGCCACAAGGCGACACTATAGTACTCGACGCCCTTGACGAAATAGTCGTATTTTTGATGGCATTCTTCGAAAAATTGAATCGCCTAAAAACAGTCGAATTGTATTCTGAAACCGTCGTTAGTCAGTCGCAGTATTTGGTTTCTGGCCTACTTTCGGATAATCCGCCAATTCGAAATACGCTTTACCCAACGCGAAAAGTGCCAACGGCGAACTTTTGTGATGCTCAGGCAATTCGTGAACAAGCTCGATCGTTCGTTGACAATCGAATGAGCTCAACGCCATTTCGATTTCGCCGAATTTACGAATAATTTCAATAAACGAGTCTGAAAAAAAACAACAAAAACGTGTTTCAAAAATCGGGAAATCGATCGAAAAAACAAAACAAGTCACTGGCTAGCTTACTAAATAGCACTTTTTCCGTCTCGGACATCGCGGACGCCGACGACGATTGATTATTGCACGAGTCGCCCGACGCCGACGAATCTTCGTAGCTGCACAACTTTTCGATGAGCGGCGTTCGTCCGCTGCGACGTTTATTCATTTCGTTCATATCGTCGACGATCTTTTCGTTTTCGGATTTTCTTAATCTCGTTATCCGACGCGTATTTGGTTTCAGCAATGGTCTGGAAGGGGCTAATTCGTTTTCCTAAAGCGCGCGGAAGAAAAAAGAATTTAAGTTAGTAATCGAAACGAGTCTCGAATAGGTTGGCTTCCGATCGAATTTCGGTTCTCATTTGAACGATAAACGGCTCAAAGTCGAAACGAAAATCCGAATTCGGGCTTACTTTTACCGAATTTTGAAACAGCCGACTACTTCGACGAGTGACGATCTGCGACTGGTTCTGCGTCAAGACCGCAGGCTGACTACGTTGCCTGGTGACCATTTGCAGGCTCGTCGACGAATGATTAGAATCGAGTTGCGGTCGTTTGGAAGTCTGAAAAAAAACGAATATCGTGTATTTTCCCGGATGGAATGAAATCCGACTAATTTTGAGTACTTTTTTCGGCGCCTTCGGAACTATTTTCGAATCCATTGGCAGTGACGAATTTACAACGGACGACGACGGCGTTATGCTGTCGACAGTCGACCTAATACCAGTTCCAATTGTCTGACCGGGCGTATCACCGAGTAATCCGACGATACTTAAAACGAGAAACAAAAAAATAGTCAGTGGCCTAACTGAATACGAGCACTTTTAACAAACTCACCTTTGTGCTTTAAATGATAATTGTAAATCGTCCTTTGAAATATCCTGCAAACGAGTACAGTTAAACGACAACTATAGTTGATGAGCTTCCATAGTTGAAGAACGTCTATAGTTGACGAGATTCTTGAGTTGACCAGCGGGGCGTATATAGTTCATTAGCGTCAATGGTTGCTGATCTTCCAGTTGATGAGCGCTCATAGTTAAGTAAGCGACTATATTTGAATGGAGGCTATAGTTGCAAGGGAACTATAGTTCATTACTTTATCTTTTCGAACGATTGGTTTACAGGACGAATCACAAAAAACTTTCTTCGGCGGTTGAAAAACGTCCAAAGCGTCGACGTCGCTGCCGAAATTTCTCATCGCTTTGAAGGAAGAAAACAAAAACGGATTTAAATCCAAAGATTTTTTATGTTCGTCGATCGATTGCGACATTCGATTAGTTTTCCTAAACAAGTTTAAAAAAATATAAAAACGAGTTTGAGCCAAGTTTTCGCCTGTTTACAAACAAGTAACAACGACTACAAATGCGACAGATTTACCCGAATATGCGACCCAAAAGTTTATGAACGAAGGGCGCCGCCGATCCGAATTCATCGCTGCGAGACGACGACGATTGTTGTTGATAAAGTAAACTATATCCGCCGCTGATCGTTTGTTCAGCTTCGGTTAAACTGTAAAAAGGAAAACTATAGTTCACGATAGTTTGTCCTCGGACGCTCAACTATATCAACTATAGACGTGCAGCTATAGAAGTCCAGCATCAACTATAGACGCCCATCAAGTATAAAAGCCCATCAACTATAGACGCTCTTCAAATATAGACGCGCCGCACTATAGCTATTTACTAACAGTAACTAGAATCGGAACCGTTTCGGACGCTCTCGGATACAATTTCTTAAGTTTTCTGAACTTACTGGTCGCTATCTTCGCAACATTTAGCGAACAAAAATTTCGTTTCGGGAATTCGCACGCCGTAATTTTTCAATAACAAATAGGCTGAACTTAGCTGCCCGCTTCGATAGTACGACGTCGCAAGCAAATAAAGCGCATGATCCGAACTGGCTGAAACGAAAAACCAACTCGAATTTTGTTTTTTAGTATAAAATCGAGCATTTTGTCTATTCATTCCGTACTTTCGGCGAAATAAATTTCGGATAAAAACGTCGCGTCTTCGAACGCGTAATGATCCCAACAAGAACGAATAACCGTCTAAAAAAACAAAACGTCCGTTAGAAAATTCCTCACTTTTTTAAAAACTTAAAATTTTACTTCAATCGTTTGCATTGCTTTCAAAATAAAATAAGTAAAGACACAAAGAAGGACGAAAAAATAACGCGAAAAATAAAAAAACTGACGATTATTTTGTTAATTTTAATTCAGAAGTAAAGTTGTTTTTTTAATTGTACGAATTTAAAAAGTGTCCGCAAACACAAATACCAAAAAATTTTTGACCCGGCGCAGCCTTTTTCGAGGACGAAATGCGATTTTATCTAGTTCGTTTTGCGCTAAACGGCTTTTGTTATAAGCAGCCAAAAGTGCGTCACGTGACTATCTTGCGGTTGGTGAAAATGACGAATTGGACCACGTGCAAGCAAATTTCGCGTATAAAAGTCGCTCGCTACGGGAAAAAATTTTCATATCGCTTTCGGAGTTCCTCTTAGGAGGAAAACAATTATTCGCAACGGGGACGTTAATTAATCACCTTTAGCTATGAAGCCGACGTGTAACGGGATTTTGACGTAAGTTCGTGTTCAAAGGACACAGTTCGGTTAGTTCCGGACGCGTTTTTTGTTTTTTCATATCGGTTTTGGGCAATTTGGTTTTCATTAGCTTTTTAGTGTTTTTGCGACTGTAAACGAGTTTTTATCCTGTCTGGACACTTTCAGGACAGCTTTTTTTGTTTTCCGAATAATTTTAGGCCACTTTCGAAGACACTTTTTTCTTGTTTGACTAATTTTCAAGCAAAATTTAGGTGTTTTATGTATTTTTACCTTTTTGAGACTGATTTTTAACTTGTTTTGCCATCTTCCATGCACCTTTTTGTTTACCTTTTATTGTTTTTTACAGCCAGAACAAACAACAATGTTACTCCATTAAACTGGACCCAGGTCCAACGTACTATTCCTGACGTCCCCCACGCCGATAACGTCTTCACTGTCAATACAGAGGGCAGCGGTGTGGGGTTTAAAAAAGAGCCCCCTGTAACGTCCGAGGCCAACATCGTAGAACTAGCGGTAAGTTTTTCATAAAAATGCGCGAATAGTTGCATAAAATGTAAAATTATTGTTTTTTTTCTTTTCGTTTTAGAGTCATGATTTAGCGATCGTCGGAGAAGTAGGACTAGAGTTCGTATTCGACGTAGGCGACGGTCACGAGGTTCGTTGGGAGGCAACTCTGATGCCGCACGGTCGTATGTTAGTCGTTGTTCCGTCGTTGGCTTTGCCGGATGGTTCCAAAGAAAGGTAAACCAGGGCTTTTCCGTGCGTCGACAGCGCCAGAAATTTGCTAGCCAGTGAAGGAATTTTGCTAGACCAACTACCTAATGTTTAGACAATTAAACAAATTTGCTTGTTTCAGTTTCGTGCGTTTGTTGGAGTTTGCCGAAGACGAGCTCGGTTGCTGCGAGGTTTACGTGGAATTCGCCAAAGAGCGACAAGATCGAGCTCACCTGATTCGCACGTTCATGTACTTCGGTTTTGCGGTGATGGCCCCGGACGCTGCACCTTTCGCTGTTGATTTTAGAAATTTCGTCATGGTTTATTGTATCGAATAGAGCAAAAATGAGAAACAAAATTTGCTTTTTTGTTTTTCATCTTTGTTTCTTCTAATTAAATTAAAATTTCATTTTCACCGTCGTAATTTTACGATTTCAGTAACAAAAAAAATGTTGTTTGCTTTCTGGGTTACGAAAATTTGTGTATGCGGCGCGTTTTATGTTTTTTCCAGTTGTTGTTGGTCTACATCTCCGAACGGATGAATTTTTTACAAATATTATGTTTTATTATTCCAAATTTAATTGACAAATTCAATTTTATTATTATTTTTATATATAAATGTATAAAAAGTTTTTTAAATAAGAAATTAGAAGCGTTTTTTGTGCGTGTTGAACCAATTTTTATCTCGTTTCGCGTTCAGGAAAACAAGAAAATGTCCTAAATTTCGTTCTATCGCGTTTTTAAACAGGAAAGTGGACTCGTTTCGCGTTTTATTTTTTTCCCCCGACTACTATTTTCTCTTAAAATCGGCTTTTCGCTGTTCTTTCGCTTGCTTGAAAAACTTTATGTACGAAACTCTCTTTTGAATCAATAAAAATCCCTTTTTTACTCGACTTAGCGACCGAAAGTTTGTTTTTGAGTCTACGGACGGGGAGAAAATTGATTACGTGCGTTAACGACGCGTTTCGTCGTTGGAAAACAAATTTTTAGTATTTTCTCGTATCAGACAGTACTCTTTATGTTTGCTTGCCGGTTACGTCAAATGATGTTTCCTTGCTGATAAATAACCAAAACGGAATGATTTTCTCCCGCCTCGCTAAAATGCCATTCCAGTCGATTGATAAGCGAGCGGCGTTTGGAATGGGCTACTAAAAACGAGCCTGCTAGCATTTTGCTTGTTTAGACATAGAACGAGCAACTTTACCGCGCAAGCCAGCGAGCTAACTGGCGCTGGGACGTCGTTTATCGATCGCAACGCAGTAAAAACAACCAGTGAAGTTTGCTGCTTTTTTTCGTCGCGGCCATCGCACTTTTTTTGCTTTTCGTCGCAGTTATCGGGCCCTTTTTGCATTTCGTCGCAGCTAATAAACTTTCTTTGCATTTTACCTGAGAGCTAATACTCTGATATATTTGCATAACTCTTTAGGTTGCTAATCGTTGGAAAATTAGTTGACTTTGACGGAAAAAAAATTATTCTATTCCGCCGCGGAAACTAGTTTCTCTTGATTGAGTTTCGTGAACGAGCTCTGAAAAAACTGCTTTTATAGAATATTAATGAAGTGCCTCCGCAGAATTCCATCAAATTCAGGAAAAATGCATAGAAACGAACGATTGTCACTTTTTTTTCTGTTTTGTGCACGAAATAGAACGGCTAATGAAGAAAATTTGCTTTCTAGTCGGTTTTCGAGGCGTAAAAGTTTTCTGCACGTTTCAACCCCCTTTACAGCATATTTTTTAACCTTTTCTACTCCCTGTAGGGATTCTTTGGTTTTACAAAAATGAAGTCCCAGATTATGTCGAATAAGCATTGCATTCCTTTTTTTGCTCTGATTGTGCATTTACGAAAAACCGTTGAAAATTTTCAATTGGCGTTCAACAAAAGAAGACTAGACCGTGGAAAATGAGTTGTTTGCCGATGCGAAAATCTTTTTTTCGTTTGCGTGAAAAATTGATTTTTGTCCAGTTTTTTTGTACGCTTTGAAGTTGTTTTTGTTTGAAACTCGAAGGAAGTAAACTTCTTTAGAAAATCGAAAGTTCTCGAATCTTTCTAACAGTAGTTGACGCATTTTTGCTTTGAAATTAGCTAATCAAAGCGTATTTTAGGTTTCCAGGTGCGAATATCGGGCGCTAGCAAATCATTATTATTAAAATTAATTTTGAAACAGGATCGGTTTATTAAGCCATTTTGTTTCACAAAGTATCAGAACACACGGAAACTGCATAAAAAGTAGTATTGCATGCAAACACATTCGTCATACGACAGCAATATTAAATTTCGCGGTGTAATATTTGTCGCATTAAATTTCGATCCGCAAGTACACGCATGCTTACTACATTTTAAACTGAGTTGGCTTAGGCTCCACCGTTCGGCCAATGGGGTGCGATGGTCAGTTGCCGTGAAATGCACTCTCGCTGTCCACGTCATTCCAGTCCACTTCGCATTATAGTCCATTCAAAATTGAAGACCCAAAAAGTTTACAGGAAGAAGATGTGCACGTACAGCGTAAAACACAATTTTAATCAATTTACTTTACTTTAAAAAAATGTGCACCCCATTGTGTTTTTCGCTAGCAGACAAAATGGACCGTTTTGTAAGTGTATGCAAAACTAGGTTTTCGGTCGTACAAACAAATCAATCTTACTGTAAACTTTTTGAGTTTGCAATAGTGAATGGACTATACTCCAAAATACAAAATACACGACAAAATCTTTCATGTTTTGGGCTGACAGCAACTGTGTGCCTTGGGCGATGACTGTAGATTGCAACCATTTTGTTTGCTCCAAACCTTTATCCAATAATTATGTCACAAACTTGTCTGCGCGTTACCCACAACCCTCATGAGCAACTACAAGAGCTAGACGTAAACAGAAACATGTTTATATCGGGTATTGGATCGTCCAATGAGTACCACTTCAGTCATTACTTTCCGAGTAGGAAACGAAGGAGTGGCTAGCGCTACATCTAATGAAAATTCAGGAAATTTTCTCGGATTCAAGTCCATAAGGACACCGTTCTGACCCAGCACTACTGAGATAGGACCATTCTAACGTTGGACACTAGTGCCAACGGGCAAGCATATCTACAGACTCCACACTCCGAAACAAAGTAACCGACAGGATTACCGATTATGTACGTTTACAAGTTTACCCGGAGCATTTGGTGATCGAATTTCGATGCAACCAGATTGTCGACTGTAGATGTACAGCGGGTAAATGTGTCATTTTTTTAGCGTCCAGCACATTTGCCGAATTGTGACATTTTCGAGTCTTTTCGGGTCTTTTTAAGAAGTTTTCTTGCTGGGAAACTATGTATAATTCCGTTCATTTCAATTGTATAATTACAATCAATTTCTTTCATTCGCTCTCAGACCCATGTATGATTTATTTTAATTACCAAAATGCAGGTACCATATTCGCTGCGTGACACACAACAATGTTTGAAAATTTAGGTAGGCACTCGCTTGCTGCAGATTCGCGAGCACTATCCCCAAACTATGTAAGGTTTTTGAGTCATTCAAGATTTCAAAAAACGTCACTTTGGCTAATCATCCATATTCATATTCAATCCGAATCTAGATTGAACGTTTACTCTAACGGATTATTGCGCAATTTTGGCGCCTGCGCTGTTTGCCAAATTTGCATAGAAATTGAAATTTACAGAAAATTGCAATTTCTAAGTAAAATTTGTTTACTTCTTTGTTGTTGTTTTTTTATTGGGAAAATGCTAACAAAGCTCGGAGAACAAAAAAAAAATGTTTGGGTATATTTTTCTCGACTAATTCGAAAATTGCCCGATTTTACACTGAAAATACAAAATTTCAGTTGTGGTCAACAGTTTCGTCGAAAACTGTTGAAACGTGTTTCGGTTCGTCTACGTCGTCGACGGAATGCTGTCCTAAACTTATTTGTAAATTTCGTAATTTTAACAAAAATTCGTTCGTTTTTATGATATTTCTGACGCTTTGGTAGCCTGAATAATTTGAGAGAAAATTATAATTAACCCTAACCAAAAAAATGAAACATAAAAAGCGAGATAAAAAAGTAAATTACCCGCTGCTTGTCGGGAAATTAACGAAACGCTACAATTTGTGAAAAAAAAACAAACAAATAATTACTCTCAATTTGCAATTTTAGCATAAAAAATTGAAACAATCAACGATGACAATTAAATCGCCAATAATTTTCAACTAGTCCTTACCTTTGTTATTTTGCACGTCAAAAATGGCACTGAAGTCTGATCATTCGTGCAACTGCAACGAAACAAACGATGATAAAATTTGCGTAGAATGTGCGATTTCAACGTTTCTAGGAAAAAACTGGAAACTTTAGTATGAAACGAAAATTTGCTCATTTAAGCGAAGTTAAGAACAACGTTTGGCTGTTTTTTCGTTTATTATTAGCAATTCAACCGTGCACGACGTCGTTCAATTGTTTCATACCTCGACTACGATATGGACCAAGAACGTTCACCGCCCGACGGCTATTCGTCACCCAGTCTGGTAAACTTTTAAATTTAATTCGATCAATAGTTTAAAGGCGACTATAGTTTAGGATGCTCTATAGTTGTTCGGCAAGGACCACTTCACTATATAGTTTGCAGGCGATATGTAGGTACTACAATTCGACGTTTCCTTCATTTTGATTTTGAAATTTAAATGAGGGTCACGCTTTATCGTCATATTTATCACTTAAGTCGCTGGCTTAAGTCATAGTCCGTTTTTTTGTTTTCATTTCCTCACTGAATTTGAATATTTTTTTTTACTTTCTTGAAATGGGCGCAAAAACTGATTACATAAAAAAATTGTGATATTCCTCGAAAGCGATCTCATTTACTCTATTTGTTAGCTGAAATTGTGTTTGATTTTGCCTTTTAGCCGCCAATGACACAAGCGGAAATTCTTATCGAAGTAAATCGTGCTCAGGCCGTCGAAAATCAGCGTTTGGCGCGATTATTAATCGGCCTAGGCCACGGCCTTAGTGAGCCCACCGCTGAAATCTCCGCCGCCGCCTCCAAAGTATTTCTTTCTTTTTCGTTTCAATGTATAGCAACAATGTCTCAATGTCTAGCAAAAAATTGCAGCAATTCACCGGAAAAGTAATTTGAACGCACAACGTTCAAGATGCCTTCCCGTTGAAACTCTATAATTCGTTCCATTTCGACTTAAAATTTTTTTTGCCCTTTTGGCTGTTGGGCGAGCAAGATCCGATACCAACTGTGGCGGCGGTCGCGAAAAACGGCATGGAAAGATCGTTTCCGGGCACGAAAGGTTTTGAAGATGTTCAAAGATACGCTAATCAAAGTAATTCAGCGTAACTATTGTTCAATAGTTTAAAATTATTCGTCCGTTGAGTTGCAACGTTCAGCGCTTGTAGATTTTAAACTGAAAATTTTTTCTTAAGATTATGGGCGCTAAAATTGTTTATGTAGTAAATGTATTTTCTATCCCGAATTCTATCAGCTAGGGCGAATTTTTTATGCTTTTTTTAGCCTTTCTCGGCCGCCCTGCCCTAGAAAGAGAAAAGGTAAACGGTTAGAGCTCGAGAACGAGCAATTGCGGCGATGAAGGCTCGTTACGAACCGGAAAGTTCGACCGGTAATAGTAGAACTCTTTGAACTATAGTTTAGAGGAAACATGTTAAAAGCGATTAAACAAATTTGCTTTTTTTAACCTCTCAGCGTTGAAAGTTTCTCGGCCGCGCTGAACATTGAATGAGAAAAATGGTAACAATTAGAAATCGAGATCGAGCAATTACAGCGTTAGCTCGTTACGAAACAGAAAGTCCGGCCAGTAATAGTAATAGTCCTAGAAAGCGACCTCATTTACTCCATTTGCTAACTGAAATTGTGTTTGATTTTGCCTTTTAGCCGCCCATGACGGAATCCGAAATATTAATCCGTCGCCTGCACGCCGAAATACAGCGGTGTCACAGATTAATGACCGCGAACCATGGACAACGAACGACAGGAGCCCGACGGCGCAGAATCCTCGAGTCCGGTAAATTTTTTAATACGATCAACAGTTTCAAGGCGACTACAGTTTAGGATGCTCTATAGTTGTCGGCCAGCGACCACTTCACTATATAGTTTGCAGGCGATATGTAGGTGCTATAATTCGTGACGTTTCCCTCATTTTGGTTTTGAAATTTGAAACGAGGGTCATGCTTGATCGTCATATTTATCACTTAGGTGCTGGCTCG
>JAQGBA010001401.1:0-15246 GCA_034698125.1 Prionchulus punctatus | reverse complement strand
GGCGCACTTTTCGTGACTTATCGACTTTTTGCAGGGAAATTTCATCAAACAGCAAAATCCGACCTTAAAATGCACGTACTTACGTCCATTTTAAGGCAAAAAAAATGATACCATTAAAGTCAGCGTAAAAGGTTGGCATAGAAAATGTGCTTAACTCAAAACCGCCAAAATGTGACTTATCGACTTTTTGCAGGCAGCCCTTCAATTTCAAAAATCGTTGTTAATCGTGAACTATGGAACAACATTTTAGAATACATGACTGATAAAAGCGATTTTGTTAATAACTTGAATGTTTACCTCGTTTTGATCGAGTTTGTTCTTTGAATTGCAAAATATTTACATTTGAATGTAGTGTAATAAATGTAACTTAACTTAACAATGACCTCTGTCATGAACAATTCCTTAGAGCAGCTATCAAACTATCAAAAGTATAAAAAGAAACTACTTCCTGGGATTTTGTGTGAGAAACAAAAACATTCTAGGAACCATATCGTCAGTACCAAGGCAAAAGGTTCTAAATCCACTTTTTCTAATTTCGAGAAAAACGCATTTGAAGTTTAAACTAATAGGTGGATTTAGATATGTGACTGGATATGTGACCCGAAAAAAACACCATTAGGTTGTTGTTGCAACTTCATATTCACAAAAATGGGATTTAGAACCTTTTGCATTTGGTACCGACGATACGGCAATGAAACTTCGTTTTATATTGTATTTTTATACTACACTATTTATTTTTGTCGTAAAAGCACAATGAAATGTACCGATTACAAAGAATTGAACCTCTATCGCCTGATCAATAGTTGTCTACGAACAATAGTCCCCTTCTCAGTAGAGTCACACCAATGCATAATTTATCTGTGTTTTGTAGTTACAAAAGACAATTGTAGCAATGGCAATCAATCCATTACGTCAATTAACTTTCATAATTTATTAATGTGCACCAATGGAACTGTAGTTGAAATAGGTTTGAAGCTTATTGGTTATCGTGTCGTGTGCTCTACAGTCAGCAATTATGGTCAAAGTAGCCGTGTTATCAATCATCTTCCTCACTGTTTATCTAGTCGTGGGTGGCCTAATATTCTGGTCTATCGAACATGACCTGGAGGTTCAATTCAAGCAGAATGTCATCGACAAATACGCGACTTTAGGTAAGAATATATTGTAAGTTGAAAAAATTTTTGATGATCTAATGTACTGTTTGAAATTTTTCCTCAGAAAATGAAGGTTGTATAGAATTTGGCGATTTCGATGATTTGCTTAAGTTAGCATGGTCGCTGCCGACTTCATTCGATCCGAAAAAAAATACATCGGAATGGCAGTGGGATTTTGTAGGATCACTGTATTTTGGTTTTACAGTGATTTCAACTATTGGTATGAGTGTCAAATTTTCACATATGGCTATAAGCATCCAGCAATGGCTCCTGACTTGAAGGTTTTGGAAATCAGTGTCCACAAACAGTAGGTGGTCAATTGGCAACTGTTCTATATGCTTTGCTCGGCATTCCAGTGTATCTAAACACTGTGACTCAGATTGGCAAAGTTGGAAAATCAATGGTAGTGAAATTGGAAAATCGTACGCCATCAAACATGAAGAAATACAAATACGTTGTTGCAGTTGTCATTGTATTGTTTCTTTTTGTGATAATTTTCTTGGTGCCAGCAGCCATTCTCATGGACCCAGAAAATTGGTCATATCACGAAGCGTTGTATTTTTCATTTGTTGCATTGAGTACTATAGGTAATTTTCAGTTGAATCCGGAAGTGGGATTGGGATTGTGGTTGGAATCAGAATTGGGATAATGATCCGGATTAGAATCGTGGTTGGGATCGGGATCAAGATCTGGTTCATGGTTTGGTTCAGGATCATGATCAAGATGGTAATCAGGATCAGAATTGGGACTAGCGTCAGGAATGGATCCGTATCAGGGTTTAATCCGTGGACAGGATCAGGACCAGGTGGTGTTAGATCAGAATGAAGTATCGGGATTGAATTGAGATAGGGAATATGTTTGAATTGCGATGGAGTCGGAATCATGTTCCTGATTTGGGTCAGGCTCAGGTTCAGGGTTGGGATTGGGAACAGATTTGAAGCACGATCAGTACCTTGATTGGGATCAGGAATTGGAAATGACTTTGAATCAGTATTAGTGTCAGGATGGTGAACATGAGCAGAATTGGGATCAGGATCAAGATTGTGATCATTATCTGGATGGATCAGAATATCGGAATCAGGATCAGGATTAGGATCTTGTGATCAGGGTCGTGTTTAGGGGCAGCTTCCTGATTGGAATCAGGCTAAAAATCGAGATCTGTCGGGATAGTGGTTGGGATCGATATTGTGATCGAGATCGGGATCGCGATTGGGATCATTATCAGGATCTGAGATCTGGGCCATGAGAAGGAGAGGGGTCATGATCGATTAGATTTGCCTTTCCATTTTTCTTGTGTATATAATCTTATGTTGTGTAAAAATATGAAGGTTTTGGAGACTACATAGCGGGCGATGGTAAAGAATCGTTTTATCAAATCATTCTGGTTGTATGGATGGTAATCGGCTTGGTGTACATCGCATCCATCATTGCATTCATTCAGCATATTTTGGAAAAAGCGTCAAGCCATTTATTTCGTAACAAACTATGCAATTTATTTTCAAAGAAAGCCAATAATGTTATTCAGCCACCAAGGAGAAAAATCGTTCCTGCAACACTTCGTAGAAAATAGTTTATTTTTGGTTAATTACATCAATCAAGATTAAATTAAAATAGTATTTCTTTAAAATAATAGAGGAGCCGTGCTCAGCCTGACACGGCATCTTCTTTAATAAGCACCACACATGGGGATGTAGTAAGGGGCCCGCCGTTGCATAGAAAATAAAATTCCATGAATTTAAGTCGGTAAACGTTTTATCAGCATTTTTTAACTTGGACTTTTCTTCATAGCATGTTCCGAGTTATTAGCTGTCATCGATTAATTGGTGCCAGTGTACCGCCTTAATGCAGACTAGGTACTGCACTTTGATAATAGATACCATAGTAATTCCTGTTTCCAAATAGATGGATTCCTTGTACCAAGTTCATTAAAGGACAATGGCACCTAATGGGTCCTAATGGCACCTGACCGACTCCTTGATTGCCATTGACAGCCATTGATAAGTTGTTTGCGGATTGACTTATGCGTAATGTTGTGTATGGTGCACAAACCAAGGGGAGGACCAAGCAAGGGAGCCAATGCCTTTTTGTCTATTGGAGGCATTAATGGTTTCCAACTGCTCGTAACCCATGGCAACTAACACACTCAAACATGTGTGCTGCAACTTTGCAACTCATTTAAACAATCCATCAAACTAGATGTATATATTGTGTTTTGATATCTATTTTATTTTACAGTAAAAGTTAGATTAAATACAATGTCACCTGACCTAGAGGTCTTGATGAACAATAGCTTCCTTTGCAGCAGCATCACACCAATGCATTATTTATCCAAGTTCCATAGCGACAAAAGACCATTGTTACAAAAGTAATCAATGCGTCATTGTCAATTAGCTTTCATAATTTATTAATACGCACCAATACAACTTTAGTTGAAATTTGTTTGAGGCATATAGGTTTTCGTGTTGTGTGCTCGACAGTAAGCATTATGGTAAAAGTAGCCGCATTATCAATTATCTTCATGACCGTTTATCTAGTCGTGGGCGGTCTAATATTCTGGTCTATCGAGCATGATCTGGAGGTTCAATTCAAGCAGCAAGTCGTCGATAAATATGCGAAATTAGGTACGAATGTAATCTTGTAAAAATTGTGATGATCTAATGCACAGATTTGCAATTTGTCTTCAGAAAATGAGGATTGTATAGAATTTGACGACTTCGATGATTTGCTAAAGTTAGCATGGTCGCTGCCGACTTCGTTCGATCCAAAAAAGAATACATCGGATTGGCAATGGGATTTTGTAGGATCGCTGTATTTTGGCTTTACAGTGATATCAACTATTGGTATGAGTAACAAATTTTCACCTCTGTCTATAACCTTCCAGCAATCGCTAGTGACTTGCAGGTTTTGGAAACCAGTGTCCCCAAACAGTAGGTGGTCAATTGGCAACTGTTCTGTACGCTTTGCTCGGCATTCCGGTATATCTGAACACAGTAAATCAGATTGGCAAAGTTGGAAAAGAGATAGTTTTGAAACTGGAAAATCGTACAACATCCAACATGAAAAAATACAAATATGCTGTTGCGATTTTCATTGTGATGTTTCTTTTTGTGCTAATTTTCTTGGTGCCGGCATCAATTCTGATGGCGCCTGAAGATTGGTCATATCACGAAGCATTGTATTTTTCATTCATCGCACTTAGTACTATCGGTAATTTTCTATATGATTTGGATTGAATTGAGATAGGGATCGAGATCAGGATCAGGTTCTCTATCAGGATTGGTATCGGTATTGGTGATTGGGATTGATTTTGGGATCAGTATCAGTACCAGTATTAGTATCAGTATCATTAACATCAGGATCCGAATTAGGATTGGCATCGGAACCATAATCAGAATCGGGGACAAGATAAGGTACCATTATTCTATTGGCGTGATCATTGGAACTGGATCAGTTGTCTGGATTAGATTGGGGTCGGGTTCAGGATCAGACTTTTTATCATGTTCGGGGTCATGGTGGTGAACTGCAGCAGAATTTAGAATTTGGATCAAAATCAGTATCAGGATCCCACTTGATGTCCGGGTTGAGAAAGGATCTAGTTCAGGATCAGTTATCATCATTGGATTGGTGTTCGGATCTAGATCACGATTATGAACTGGATCTGGATCACATTGGGAACAGGATCATGAGATTTGAGTTCAGGATATGTATTGTGATTGGGATAGGGGATGAAGAAATGGAAGAGTTATAAAGATTATCATCTGAATTGGGATCAAGATCGGGATGGAATTCAAGATTTGGACCATAATCGAGAATTTGATAAGGATTTTGATTGGGGCAGGATCAGATCAGTTGCAGATCAGATCAGTTGCAGGATCAGTATCTAGATCAACACTATGATGGAATTAGTCGATCAGAATAGTGATCGCCATCAAAATTAGGATCAAGATCCGAATGATTACGGTCGGGTCGATGGCGGTGATCGGGATCTGGGTCATCGAGTCGAGCAGAGTCGAGTCGAGTCGAGTTCAGAGTCGAGGCGAGGTTGGTGTCGGGGTCGGAATCAGAATCTGGGCCTTAACTGGATTAGGATATGGATTGGGATTTGGGTGAGGATGAGGTCAGGATTAGGATCTGGATCGGGATCGGGATCGGGATCAGGGTCGCGATAGAGGTCTAGCTGGAATCGGGATGGGAATAAGGATATATATAGATTAGGATGATCGGGATCTGGTGGGATTTATTAGTGAGTTCGATATAAATTCCATTCTTGGATTAGGATTTCAATCCGAATCAGGATAACGATCCAGATTGGAGACGGGCTCAGAATCAGTAAAGTGATCGCGATCAGGATATTGTTTGAATTAGGATACTTACTGTGATCAGAATCTTGTTGGGATGACAGGGCTTGGATCAGGATCATGATTGGGATTAGGATTGTTTGGCTGATCTGATAATGGGAACTTAATCAGGATCGGATTTTATTGTGATCTAGTTGGGATCAGATTGAGATTAGGATCGGGATAGGATCTGGAGCTGGGTCAGAACAATGATTGGGATCAGTATCAGGATGGTGATCAGCGTTTTGATCTAAATCGTGATCTGGATCAGGAAGAAAACCTTTGATCTGGATCCAATCCGTATCGGGATCAAAATAGAAATCGAGACTGGGATCGGATCGTGAACGGGATTGGGATTGGTTGGGATCAGGACCAGTATAGAGGTCGGGATCAAAGTTGAAATCAAGATCCGAGATCTATATCTTAATTGGGGTGAGGTTGTGATCAGTTAACCATTATCCTTGCATCCCTGTCCTACCCAGTTTGCTGTCTATATAATCTAATATTGTACAAAAGTATGTAGGTTTTGGAGACTATGTAGCGGGCGATGGTAAAGATGCATATTATCAAATCTTTCTGGTTATATGGATGTTAATCGGCTTGGTCTACATCGCATCGGTTATTGCATTCATTCAGCATATTTTGGAAATAGCATCAAATCATTTATTTCGAAACAAACTATGCAATTTGTTTTCCAATAAAGCCAGCGTTCAGCAAATCAAGAAGAAAGTTCCTTCTGACAACACTTCATGAAAAATAGTTTGCTGATTTTATGTGCAGGATGTTGTTTTTTTGGATTATTTTACAGGCATGTATTTTGATAAAAATTCACCTTTAATGGCGGATGACAATGAACATGTGTCACGTTGTTAATATTTCAAACTAATTCATGACATAGAAGGTCAACGCTTGCAGGGAATTCAACGCTGCAACGTTTTTGATTTCTACTGTTATAACCGTCGCAGGCGCTGCATATATTTTGAATTTTTGCCTGACCATCATTAATTCGTCGATCAATTCGACGACAATATTCATAAATTGGGGGTGTGAATGCTGCTTATGGCTGACCAGAAGTTTTGCATGCTGTATGAACGGGAAGCTGACCAGAATATACAGACAGGCTCGATGCCCAATCCGACCACAAGGCACCAAGATCCTGAATCGCAACTGTTCCTTTCTTTAATACTTGATTCTGCCAGGGGATCAGCATGATATCCAGCATCGTCATCGAAACATCACTCCCCCGGGCCAGGTATTTCATCTTTTCACTCTTATAGTCCCTGAAGAGCTGAACGAGACATCCACGTAAACAAGGTTCCAAAAAATCTCTCCCTACCAGAAAGGCGAATTGTTATACAGTATACTGTCAATGGAGCAGCCTTGGGAATCGGCTCGTTCCTGGGTTTCGTGGTTGAGGCCTTGTGCTTTTTGATTTGTTCTTCGTGCTTAGGCTTAGGGCTTTGGGCTTTGGACTTAGGGTTTGTGACCTTCGGTTTTAGCCTTCGGGTGTCAGACTTGGTGCTTTGTGATTTTGAGCTTCAAGTTCAGGCCTTTTGCTTCCAACTTTTATACTCCAAGGTATGGGATACATGCTTTAGCTTCTTTAGTCTTCGATGTCCAGGTTCCTTGCCTTGGAGAAAAGGGAGAATTAGTGAGATTGTTTACAGAATGAAGAAATTGGATGCTGAATGTAAACCTAGATAACAATTGGGCTCATGTGGTTTGGGAGTTTACAGCTCATTCCAGGCTTCGAATGTTGCACCTTGTTCTTGTTCTTCACTCTTCGTGTTTCAGCTTTCGGCTTTCGGCTTCAAGATTAGAATTTTGGGCTTATAGCCACAGGCCAAAAAGAAAATACTTCATGGATTTCTGCACGAGAAACCAAAACATTCTAGGTACCATATGGCAATGAAAATTTATTTTCTATTGTATTTTGGCACTACAGTATTTATTTAATTTTCATTGTAAAGTACAATGAAAGATAATGATTACAATGAATTGACCTATGTCGCCTGATCTACAGTTGTTTATGAACAATAGTCCCCTTCGCAGCATCATCGCAACCAAGAATAATTTATACAAGTTCGGTATTTACAAAAGGCTATTGTTGCAATGACAATCAATGCGTAATGTCATTTAGCTATAATGATTTATTAATATGCACCAATAAAAGTATAGTTGAAATAAGTTTGTGGCATATTGGTTATCGAGTTGTGCGATCGACAGTCAGCAACTATGGTAAAAGTAGCTGCGTTATCAATTATCTTCATGAGCACCTATCTTATAGTGGGTGGCCTCATATTCTGGTCTATCGAGCATGATCTGGAGGTTCAATTCAAGCAGCAAGTCGTCGACAAATATGCGACATTGGGTAAGAAATGTAAGTTTTTGCAAATTTAGGTAAGAATATATTGTAAGTTTGGAAAAATTTTTGATGATCTAATGTACTGCTTGAAATTTTTCCTCAGAAAATGAGAATTGTATAGAATTCAGCGATTTCGACGATTTGCTTAAATTGGCGTGGTCGCTGCCATCTTCATTCGATCCGAAAAAGAATTCGTCGGATTGGCAATGGGATTTTGTAGGCTCATTGTATTTCGGTTTTACTGTGATTTCAACTATTGGTATGCTAACATAACAAACTTTCACCTCACTCTATAATATGCCAGCAACGACTAGTAACTTGCAGGTTTTGGAAATCAGTGTCCGAAAACTGTAGGCGGTCAATTGGCAACTGTTCTGTACGCTTTGCTCGGCATTCCGATATATCTTAACACAGTAAATCAGATATCCAAAGTTGGAAAATCAACGGTAGTGAAATTGGAAAATCGTACGCCACCAAAAATAATGAAATACAAATACGTGGTAGCCATTTTCATTGTGTTGTTTCTTTTTGTGGTGATTTTCTTGGTGCCAGCAGCAATTCTGATGGAGCCAGAAGATTGGTCGTATCACGAAGCATTGTATTTTTCATATATTGCATTGAGTACCATAGGTAATTTTAAATTGCATCGATATTAGATTGGGATTAGGATTGTGATCGAGATCAGGTTCAGAATCAGATGGGTATTAGTATCGATATCGAGGTTGTGGTTAATATTGGGATTGGGATTGAGATTGGTATTGTGGTTGGGATCAGGATAAGATTAGGATTGGGACTGGGATTGGGAATGGAATTGTGATTGAGATTGGGGTTTGGATTGGGATAACATTGCAACTGAATTGCAATTGAAATTGGAATTGGATATGGTTGGGGAATTTGTTTGGAATCAGGATCAGGATCGGGATTGGAGGTCGGGGTTGTGTTTGGGTTTGGGCTGGCGTCGGGGTAAGGTTTGGCGTCGGATCGGGGTCGTGATCGTGGTCAGGTCGCGGTCTGGGATAAGATGGGGTCGTTGACGTAATCGGGTCGGGATTAGGATTGCGGTCGCGGTTGAGGTCAGGGTCACGATCTGGGCGATTTTTGGGTTCGGAATCAAGATCGCCATTAGCTTAATGATTAACCACTAGCTCGACATCCCTGTTGCCTGAATATATAAACTAATTTTCTATAAAAATATGTAGGATTTGGAGATTACGTAGCGGGCGATGGTAAAGATGCATATTATCAAATCTTTCTGGTTATATGGATGTTAATCGGCTTGGTCTACATCTCATCTGTCATTGCGTTCATTCAGCATATTTTGGAAATAGCATCAAGTCATTTATTTCGAAACAAACTGTGCAATTTATTTTCAAATAAAGCTAATGATGTTCAGCAAATTAAGAAGACAATTCCTTCTGCCTCCACTGCATAGAAAATCTTGTTTGCTTTTTTTATGTGCAACTGCTTATTTGGATTACTTACAGACAATTATTTGATTGTAAACAATGTATTTGATTAAATTTCACGTTCAATGGCAAGCTACGTTCAATCACAACCAAGACTAATAATAATATTCATCTAAATGATTGAAAAATATTCATGAAAATGAATGAAATGAAAGATAATGAATACAGAACATCAATGCTTGTAAGGGAACTTGATGTTGCACCGTTTTTAATTTCTCTATCTATTAGCCTTCTCAGGATCCGCAATATTTTGAATTTTTTCCTTGCTAGCTACCCTTTTTCGTCGATTGAAATTCGATGATACGACGATAATATTCGTAACAGATTTCTTCCACATATTTCAGTTGATTAGAATATGGCTCATCGCCGAAGTACGGGCGAGTTTCATGATTTCGAAAATGGTGAACACTGACGAATTTCCAGGCAACAGTTCAACCGCGTTTACTTTACCTTTCGTTAGCCCACTTATTGTCGCTTTTTCATTCTTCAGTATGGATTCGTGATCTTTCTTTCACCCATTATACCACCCCCCCCCCCCCTTTCCACCACCCTCCCCCCCTTCAACCCCTCCCTCCACTTCCCCCATACCCCCTGATCCTCAGTGTATCTTTGGAACAGGTTTCTTGTGTTTTGTCTGCACTGATTCAGCAGTTCAATAGACTTTATTAAAACTAACTGAAACTTGCACATTAATATTTATATGTAAAACACTTTATTTTTTTAAATTTCCCGCCTTTTTTGGAATCATCGTCAGTTTCGGTGATCTTCGCCTTGGCTCCTCCTTTGGTGTTGTCGAGCCGGAAATGTAGGTGGAAAATTTTTCCAACAGAAACTGTATGTACGCTATAATCGTTGTGACGTAAATCAAACCCATTAACATCCATATCACGAGCATAATTTGATAGACGGCCGAATTGTTTTGACCGGCGACATAATCACCAAACCCTGAGAACGTAATGTTAGCATTCAACATCAGGAGTATCAGGATAGGGATAGGGATAGGGATAGGGATAGGGATAGTGATCGGCATCGGCATCGGCATCGGCATCGAATTCGTAATTTGATCAGATTCGGAATTGGGATTCTGATTAGGATACGGTTCTGGGTCATGATTAGATCAGGATCAGGATTGGAAGCAGGATTAGCAACGGGATCTTGATTGGAATTGGGATCAGGATCAAGAACGGGATTGGGATCAGGAACAGGGTCAGGATATGGATTGGATCAGAATCGGAATTGGAATCATGATCAAGATGAGATTAGGATCGGGATGCAAAATCATCTTACCTATGGTACTCAGTGCAATAAAAGAAAAATATAGAGCCTGATGAAACGTCCAACCATCTTCGATAATCGTAAAAACAATGGCGGGTATTATGAAAATTATCAGGAAAACCCATCCGGCAAAAATGCATCCGATCGCCAGATTGTACTTTCGGAATTTCTTCGGAAGTTTGGTTTCCAGTTTCAATGTGGCGTACTTCGCACCGTTGCTTAGGTGAGCTATGACATTTAAATATATCGGCATTCCGAAGAGCGCATAGATAATTGCAGCGGCTTGTCCGGCTTCGGTCGACGGTGCTTGATTTCCAAATCCTAGACAAAGTTAGCGCCTTTGCAACTATTGTTGCGCTACAAACCTGAAGCATACCTATAGTTGATATGACAACAAAGCTGAAAAAGAAACAGCCACTAATGTCCCATTGCAAATCTTGATTACTAGTGGGAGCGAGTCTAGGTTGCAAATTAACAGCGTATTGAACTAACTCTTGCATTCCGGAATAGTTCCAGCAGTCGAATTCATTAGCTGTAAAACAAAAGTTATCACTTCGATCGACTGATAGAATATGTCGATTTCACTCACTTAAGGCGGCCAATGTGTCATTAACATTTTTTAACTTGGACTGTTCTTCATCAGATTCGATCGCATAAAAAATACCAGTTCCAGCGAGCAGATATAAGACTAAAATCAGTGTTGACAATGCTGCAACTTTACAACTCATTTCGACTAGAATGGAAAGATGGGGATGATGCGTTTTACGGCAGAGGTTCAACTCTGCTCCATCCCAGTTGAGACCCGACAATGATACAAAACTGGCTGTTTTCGAAAAATGAGCTCATTGACAATGAGCGGCTAGTGGATCAAAATCGAAAGAAGCCAATTAAAAAAAATGTCGCTGAATTAAGCAATACCTAACTAATGAGCTGACACAAACTGTTTAAAGATAGCGCCCTTTGAAATTTATTACAAAGGGTGCTAATAATTTGTCCGTAACATTGAATCGAATCCAAAGATTGCGAGAGACATTCCCAATTGATCAATGTGTAGGAACAGGGTAGTCGCGTCCATGGAGCGGCATGTAAAGCAACGAAAAATCCGTTGTCGACTGGACTACGGCTTTTTAAGACATTCAATACCTTTATCCAAGTAACTTAATGTTAGCAGGGCAGGTGGGGTGGGGGGGGGGAGTTAGGGGCATGCTTCGAAATATGTAATCTGTGAAGCGAGTGGCAGATACCAGAGTGAACGTGTATCGTTTACCTTGATTTTCCAGCAATAAAAGAATTTCTGCTCGTTAAAAATCAATATCTGCATATGTGTGAGGACTTGAATCTTTCTGGGTGATGTTAAAAGATTTTTATTTACAATTTGTTTGATCAATTACCATTTGTATTTGATCGATCTTTTTTTTTCAAGATTTACAATAACAATTTTTATTTTTGAAAACAACAGTTCTATCATCATTCCGATGCATCTTCACAGTTTATAATCCAGAATTAGATATATAATCGGATTCAAGCCGGCGGCGACTATTAAAAGTGTAACGAAAGATAATTCGCCGAATAGAGGAAAATAGTAAGCAACTTCGGCAATAATTAGCAAGCTCCGATGAAAATTTATTGAGCCAGCATTTTTAGCTCTCTTAGGTAATTGTTTCTATCACCGTTAAAATTGTTCTTCTTAACCAATGACAAGCAAACTGTTGTGCTGTAAATTACATAGAATAAGTACAACTACAATGCCGATACTACTGTACAAATTGATCTCATCCATTAGTTCAGTAACTTCAACAAGTTTTATTCATTTTAATGTCATGTCATCAAACAAGCTTGTTTTCATTACCATTACGCGTCTACCTTTCGACAGTAGATTGACACAGTGTCTTCATAGCGATGCTCATCCGCGGATGATGATATGCTCCAGTAGCACCTATTAATACGTGTGCCACCAAGAGCGGTGTTGATGTAATTATATTTTACTGACTGACAATCGCTTATTTTTAAACATTGCATGATACATAGTTCTGCGGTTTCAGGTTCGCCTTCAAACCATTTAATTTTCGGTGCATCAATGCATATTTTTCGCTCAAAGCACTCCATCTTGCCTCCCTTAACAGCATTGTTCAAAGCTGAAAACGAATTAGCTTCCGTCTTTTAATGATATCACATTATCATCTATTAATTTTGTTTACCATAGACAAGGAAAACAAATAAAGCTTTCACCAAAATCCTGGTCATCAAAAAAGGTAAAGAAGTTGCTCCAAATTTTAAGACAGGGTGCATAAAACATGAAAGTTAAATTGTGTATGAAATAAAAACAGCATTTAGATTTTTTGTAAAACAACCTACTTCATTAAATTTTTAATCTGAAAACCTTTTAATTTTCGACAGGTAGTCGTAAAACATTAGATTTTATGCCTTTGGTGAGATACTGTTAATCAGATGATGAAGTAAACAAAACATATGGATAACTGCATCGGCATCGGCATCGGAACCATTATCCATTTGGATTCGGATCGGGATTGGGATTGGGGTCATGACCTGGATCGGGTTCTGATCATTATCCATTTGGATTGGGATTGGGATTATGGTACTGATCGGGATCGGGATCGTTTTTGGGTTGGATCGGGATTAAAATCAGGAACAGTTTCATGTTTGAGATCAGGATTAATATCGAGGTGTCTTTGTACAACTGGTAATACCATGAATTAACTTTATTAATGCTTGGTGAATACAAAGCAAATTTAATTAAAAGCATATTCATCTGAATACAGGTTCGTAATTAGGTTCAACGTTAATAACGCTTACAAAAAGAAAAGAAATATTAAGCAATACAAAAATACATTGATAAACTAAATTGAACTGTGTCCAGTTGAAAACCATTTCAGTATAGTAACAAAAGAATAATCCGATAAATAATGAGACTAAACCGAAGAGTAACGAGAAAATTACCTAAAATTGAAATAATATAATTAATAAAGATTAACAGAGCAAAATTTATTACTCACCGTCCAGTTACTAGAAAGCAAATTTTTGTTCATTTTTGAGCAATCAATCGCTGTGATAACTTGAAACGTTGGAATGGCTCCCAAAAAGTGTTGGTTTTTCAATGAAACTATTGAATAAAAGTCTCGCTGAGGAAAAAACAACTTTCGCAGTGAAATTAAAGAGGAATTATCCTGAACTACATATTTATGAGGAAAATTGTTTACAATTTAAAACAAGTAAAACATCAACATTCCGACTTGTTCAGATCACATTTCTTGCTAGTAAACGAAATAAAATGTTGAAACCGGTTTCGAAGAAGTTTTGTGTGGTTTATTTTGAAGTTATTTTGTTTTATTTACAAAGAAAGGTTGCAAAATTGTTTTGGAACATTTCCAAATTGCACAACCAGGAAATGTTACATTTTTTCTAAGTTCAAAAAAGGTTGATTATTTGAAGAATACGGCTACAATACGGCGAAAAATGATTAATTGCACGAAAATTAGTTTTAGTGAGCATTTTCGATGACATTTAAGATTCACAAACAATAATCATAGTTCAAAGTTATTAAAGCAATAAATCAGCTTTATGTTCTTTCCTCATGATGATCTATAGTTCGAACTCAAAATGCAATAAAATATTTTCGTTTTAAATGTTGCCACATTAATTTTCATTTATTTATAAAAAATAGAAAGTTTTAGCAAACTTTACTTTGCAATTTTTGCTTGGAAAATGAGTTTAAAATTGACGACAATGTCTGCGATTGTTTTGCTTGTGTATTTAATTTTGGGCAGCGTTATTTTTTGGTTGATCGAACACGAACTTGAAATAGAAAAAATGAATGAAGTTGCAGCCATATACGCAAACTTAAGTAAAAAAATATTCTAAATATTTTATGTTTCATATGAAAATGCCGATACCGACAAATGAATATTGAATGAATTTTTGTTTTTAGAAGCAAAAGAAAATATTCATATCAATGATTTCTACCAACTCCTGCATCTAGTTTGTAATGTTCAACAACGATTTCACTTTAACAAAAATACCACACAATGGCAATGGGGTTTCGGTGGTTCGATGTTTTTCAGCTTCGTAGTTGTGTCTACGATTGGTACAAGAAACTAAAAAGGGTGGTAGAGTTGTTGCAGTAGTTGACAAATTTTATTTTAAGGATTTGGAAATCAAACACCTAGTACGCTACATGGTCAAGTGGCAGTCATCCTTTACGCCTTATTTGGTATACCAATTTATCTTCATGTCGTATCCAATTTATTAGAAGAATGGAAACGGCTAAGAGAATTATTTGGACAAAGTTTACCAAAACAATTCAAAGGATGTGAGAGGCTGCTGATTGTTTGCATAGCAACTGCGCTGTTTATCGCAGTTGTTTTGATACCCACGATTGTAATATCGTCAAGTGAAGATTGGTCCTTTCATGAATCGATATATTTCTCGTTTATAAGTCTCAGTGGAATAGGTAAGTATAAAAAGCCAACATGATTCAATTAAACATGCAATACAACAAGCTCCTGTTATACCAATAGCGATATTAATACCAATATTGATACTGATACTGATACCGATACCGATACAGATACCAATACTGATACTGATATTGATACTGATACTGATACTGATACCGATACAGATACCAATAC
>JAQGBA010001400.1:0-15249 GCA_034698125.1 Prionchulus punctatus | reverse complement strand
TCCGGGCAAGCCTTCTTCCGCATGCTTTCTGAAAAGCATTCATTTTATTTCCAGCTATGCTTCAAGAGCGCATTTCTGTATACCTGGAAATGTGAAAGCTGAGAGTCGTTCCAAATGTTCGGTCACCATTATTAATCTTGTATGCAAGTTCGACTTTATCTTTCTTGCCATCCAAAACGTCTTTCGCATCAGCAATCACTTGGTTATCCTAAAAATGTAGTTTTGAGCGCAATCTCAAATAGCCGCAATACTTATAGTAATAAAGCCTGTACCAAACGATTTTCAAATTTGAAATCTTGTTTCATCGAACCACCAACGATGTTCACTTTCGGATACATTAACAGCGCGTTTCTCAAAATCGGTTCAAATTCCAACAGCGTCGCCTTTTTGTTCAATGGATTAGGACTTGCGTACAGTAAATCCGTGCGACCAACGGCTTCCTGATATGTACGCAAGCCGATGTGAGCCAAGATTTTTCTCGTTTCTTCAGCCAACATGAACATGTAGTTTATAACATGTTCAGGTTTCCCATCGAATTTGGCTCGAAGGACAGGATCTTGGGTAGCTATGCCGACTGGACAAGTATTCAAATGGCACTTTCTCATCATCGTGCAACCGAGGGCAATTAGAGGCGCAGTGGACATGCCGATTTCATCAGCGCCAAGTAAAGCGGCGATGACAACGTCGCGCCCTAAACAATAGAAAGGAATTAATAAAAGGTAGCCGATAACAAATATTAGAGCTTACCTGTTCTCAATTGTCCATCAGTTTGTAAAACGACTCTGGATCTCAAATTGTTCATTACTAACACTTGATGAGTTTCAGCGATACCCAATTCCCAAGGCAGGCCAGCGTGTTTGATGCCAGTCCAACTACTCGCACCAGTACCGCCGTCGTGTCCCGAGATGGTTATATGTTCGGCTTTGCCCTGTAACAAGCAAAAAATTAGAAGTCTCTAACTTCATAACTTTTGTGTTAGTTTAATACCTTAGCAACACCAGCAGCAATAATACCAACGCCGGCTTCTGAAACGAGTTTGACACTGATTCTAGCTTCTGGATTGGCACATTTCAAATCATAAATCAACTGAAAACAGGTTCTTTTAATGATTACAATTCAAAATAAAACATGTACAAGTAGTTTACCTGTGAAAGATCTTCGATTGAATAAATATCGTGATGAGGCGGAGGACTAATTAAACCGACACCAGGAGTGGAGCTTCTCGTAGAAGCAATTTCTTTTGTGACCTAAATGATGGAGAATGACGAAAGATTTGTCAAAAATAGGAATAAATCGTGTAATACTTTGTAACCAGGAAGTTCACCGCCTTCGCCAGGTTTAGCTCCCTGCGCCATTTTTATCTGGAGTTCATCAGCATGCGCCAAATAAGAGCTGGTTACACCAAATCGTCCAGATGCAACCTTAAAAACAAAATATTACAATCGTAGTTAACTTAGCAAAACGTCTGCTGGTCCACTTGTTTAATCGATGATCGCATGTTATGTTCAGGATCTTGAGTCACATATCGTTCTGGATTTTCCCCACCTTCGCCAGTATTCGAACGACCGCCGATTTTGTTCATAGCAATCGCCAATGTTGTATGAGTTTCATACGAGATACTGCCGAAACTCATTGCTCCTAAACGCGAATAATTATTCTTGTTCAATTGACTGGTTTATGAAATTAATCATCAATGATATCATCATACCGGTGCAAAATCGTTTCACAATTTCTTTCGCTGATTCAACTTCCTCGATCGGAATCGGCGTCAATGAAGGTTTCAGTTCCAACTGACCGCGAAGACTGCACCATTTGTTCGCCATAGTGCAAGCGGTCGAAAATTCCTCATAACTTTTGTAGTCGTTCAATCGAGAAGCCGCTTGCAATTTCGCAACATTAACAGGTTCATTGATATGCTTTTCACCGCCTTCGCGCCAATAGTAAATTCCTTCGCTAATCAGCGTTATATTGTCACCCTCCCGTCTTGTGTAAGCGTAAAAGTGACGTTTGAGTCCTTCCTGCGCTAATACTTCGAAGGTGGCGCCGCCCAAGCGAGAGGCCGTATTTGTGAAACACTTGTCGATCACCTCTTTGCCGAGTCCGACTGCTTCGAAAATTTGTGCACCCTAAATTATCAAGGATAACTGCTTACACGACGAGTTTAGTTGATCAGCGTAAATTACTCTCAACGAACTATCTGTGAAGGTTCTACTCTATATTTTTAGTTCACAAAGCTATTTACTTTATAACTGTGCAACGTTGAAATACCCATTTTTGCCATAACTTTACATATGCCTCGATAGCAAGCGTCGCGAAAATTTTCAAAAATCTGATGATCCGTGAATGGCGGATCGATGAGATTCATGTTGCGCAATCTGTACAGAGTTTCATACACCAAATATGGACATATTGCATCGGCCCCAAATCCGACCAGGGTGCAAAAGTGATGCACTTCCCTAAAGTAAAAAACAAATTGTGCGCTTGTTAGCAATTTCAACAAAAACTCATCGCATACCGAGCTTCGCCAGTTTCGATGATTATTCCAACTTTCATTCGTTGACGTTGTCTAATCAAATATTGATGAACTCCGCCAACAGCCAAAAGAGACCTAAAATCAAAATAAGTCTCTCAAAAAAAAATTGGAATATGAGAAGATTATTACCCGATGGGTAAATAATCTCTTCCGATGCCTCTGTCGGATAAAATGATCAACTGATATCCATCCAAAGCCGCCGCGCAAGCATCGGCGCAAATTTTATCCAAAGCCGGTAACATACCAGCAACGCCGTGTTTACGTGGATAAATGGTTTCAATGATTTTCGACTGAAAACAAATGACAAAAAAAATAGCGAACTGCTGCGTTTATGAGTTGTATGGAGATCTAGCAAAACTTACTTTCCAGCCTTTGTAGTTGACTCGTTTCAATACTTCGATGTCGATTAACGACAAAATCGGTTGTTCCAAAAATAGCCTTCGGCACTGATCGGCCGATGGTTCCAAAATGTTCGCTTCAGGACCAATTGGACACGCCAATGACATGACGACTTGTTCGCGAAAAGGGTCGATGGGCGGATTGGTGACTTGGGCGAAAAGTTGTTGAAAGTAATTGAACAACAACGGACTGTACTCCGATAAGCAAGCTAACGCAGCGTCGTTGCCCATCGAACCCAAAGCTTCTTTCCTTCAATTTGCAAAACATGTTTTAACATGCAAATGCTGCACGCTCGACAGTTTATATCACTCACTTGTCTCGTATCATGGGAAAAATTAATATGCCGAACGTATCATATGTATAAGTGTACAATGAGAGACGACGATCCGAGTGAATGTTTTCGTCGAGGCCTTCTATGGCCACGGAAAGTTCTCGTTGGATTAAATTTTCGTAAGTTAGAAAGCCGAATTTTATCTAATCAAAAAACTGTGCGGGTTATCAACTATAGACAGTATTGCAATGCTGAACTTGCTTGATAGTCTCTATGCAATTGCTCCAGTTGTATAACTTGCGATCGTAACCATTTGCGAACCGGTCGAGCTATTGCAATTTCCAATTTCAGTTCCTCGTCTCGAACTAAAGACTTTTTCGTCATATCCACCAAGAGCATCCGTCCAGGCCTCAAACGCCCCTAAAAATAACCCGGATGATAACCTTAATCCCACTCAAATGGCTAAAAGGTTAATCCCACTCGATCCTATTAATAACTGTACGTAAAAATCGTTCATAATCTGTCTGCCGTATTGTTTGAAGAATAATATCGTGTGCGTCATAGTCGTGAAAGGTATTATATTTCATCCCTCTGGGTCATTTTTTTATGGCCTTCTTTGACATTCAAGAAGATAGTAATCAAAAAAGGGAAAAATATGAGAAATATTCTGCACGTTTGATTCACACTTAGAATTATAATCACAAGCAGGTGAAACAAATAAAATGAGTTTTCGAGATCATAAACGTCTAAAATGCCGTCATCGTTCCATAAATTTTTGCCATATATCTGGTCGGAAGACGGACACAGCTTCGACGCTTCTTAGGAAAGCTGTATAAAGAAGAATTTTTTCCGAGACAAAAAAAGTGTGAGAAAAATGCAAAGATTATTGTGCATTTTTGTTTTTCTCTGTACGTTCGCATTATGGCAATGCGAAGGATTTTCTCAAGCAAAACAATTCCCATGGTGGACGGCGTTTAAATATCGTCGCGCGACGTTGTTAAACCGAAGTTTACCGAAACGACCGGACTTCGACGATGCAACTATGGCGAACGCCGCCGACGACGATTCGGAGCAAAAATTATCACTCATGTCGCCCGAAAATGAAAACAATGAGGACTTGGCGTCGAACGAGGAAAAGCGAAGGGAACCGATACGATTTGGAAAAAGGCGTGCGGAAAAAATACCTGTCAGAATCAACGTTCGACGAGAACCCATTCGACTCGGTTAAAGGTGGAAAAAAGCTCATCGGTAGTAAGTTTTTGAGAACTTTCGAGAAACTATCATAGAATTTCTGTACATTCCGTTGCTCATCCAGTGATTCCAGGAAAACGTGACCATACAACTATAGATCGTGATAACTTTTTTCCAACTATGTGATCCAAAAATCTCATTATTTTAGGGTCCATTATGGCGAGGCAATTGGGTGAAAAAAATAAACTGTGTGTCATGAATTGTTATTTTTCGAGCGTAATGATAAAAAAACTTACAGGATAAGTAAGTAGCCTTCGATATATGAGTAAAGATTACTTTTTGAACGACATTCTCCGGAGCCAAGTCCGTCACACCAACTTCGCTAGCCATGTAGATAATGTTTTCGGAACTGATATAATAACGAGCGGGTCGAAGACCATTGCGATCCAAAATTGAACCCACGTAGCGACCGTCGGAGAAAACAAGTAAAGCTAGAAAACAAAATATCGGTGTCCGTTTGCTGATAAACCGTCTGAAAATGGTACCAGGTCCATCCCACGGTTCCATGGCCATGGCGCTCCAATTATACCAAGCTTTTTTGTCCACGTTCATTCGTTGATCCCTTTCCCACGCTTCAGGGACCATAGCCATAGCAGCCTACAGTAAGTTATCATTTACAGCATTCCTACAGTATCACCTCATAATACTGGAAAGATTAATGAATTTTATATTTATTCATTTCGTAAAAAAAATGCACAGATACAACGTTAGACAGTGAGGGTAAACATAAATAAAATATTACCTCGGGCAACAAACGACCACCTGCCAAAACTAAAAATTCCATGACGCAATCTATGCATCCGGAATCGGATAGATTTTCTTCGATGACCGGATATGTTTTTTGCAAATCTTCGCCATACTTCTCGCTGGACATGACGCCTTCTCGGGCTCGCATCCAATTTATATTACCTCTCAGGGTATTAATTTCGCCGTTGTGAGAAAGTACCCTGCAATAGAGAGAAAACACAAGTGAAAATAACTGGAATTTTGTTTGATAAAATGTCACCTATTCGGCTGAGCGCGATCCCAACTAGGGAACGTGTTGGTTGAAAATCTGCTGTGGACAACGGCCAAATGGGTTTCGTAGTCGGCTTCTTGAAGATCTTTGAAATAACGCCACAGTTGACGAGATGTAAATTGGCCCTAAAAAACAACTAAACGTGATTCGAATTCGTGACGCTTAAAACTTTCGTGACGTCACCGTCTACTCTGATAATTCGCATACTTTGTATACAATCGTTTCTGTCGACAAACTGCAAATATAAAACGTTATTCCGTGTCGAGGGATCAGATGAGTGGCTTGCTTTCGAAGAAGAAAAACCTGAAATTAAATTACGGCGAGTGAAATAGCGGACAAATCAATTGAATAATCTTCTCTTTTTTCGACGTACTTTTCTTTTCAACTCATCCGCTTCTTCACCGTTGCCTTTGACAAAAACCTTCAATAGAAACATGAAATTAAAATATACAAAATTGTAGTTTATGAATGCATTTTTTTGATCACTTGTCTTATTAGGGGTTCGTTTTTTCGAGCTTCAACTCCGAGAACATCCGAATTAACTGTCGGCGATCTCCAGCCAATGACGGATAATCCACATCCTTCGGCTAACTCTCGAACGGACTCTTTAGCTTTTCTGTATGTATCTTTTTCGAGAAACATTAATCCAGTGGCGTAGACTCCTTGAGGAGGAAGTTCGATGCCTTGTTGTCTGTAAAGCAGTTGCAAAATCAAAAAGTACGTTTGCTAAAATCGCTTTATTAGATAGCTTTTTTACTCTTTCATCAATCTACTGAACAGTTTATGAGGAATGCCAGTCATTACTCCGGCGCCATCGCCCGAATCATCATCGCAACCGCATGCGCCTCGATGTTCCATGCGTTCGAGCATGGTCTGTGCATCGCGCAAAATCTACAAATAGAATCAACGTATAGCCAAAAAACCCTAACAGAGGGTACAAATTCCTTGTTTTTGTTTTTGCCAGTTGGTGCCAAACAAAAACTTATCATTCTGCATTTTGTAAACACTGATTTGTAACTTTTTAACAAACAAAGTGTCGTCGAAATTTTCCTGTGACATTAATTTAATGTAACATTTACTAAAAAATAAACGTGAAAAACAGGACACGTATTTCCAACTGGTTATTTCAGCAAACAAATCTTTTGTAAAAATTTGTATTCTTGTTATATCAACCTTTCAAAATACGTTACATAATACTTTGTACCCACCATGGGTTAAAATTACGATAAAAGAGAAGTATAGAAGGTAGAAAGTTGTTTTTACTTTGTTGCTGTGAACAGCGTCGATGCTGGCAACGAATCCAACGCCGCAGGCGTCGTGTTCCAACTGAGGGTCGTACAGACCTTGAGCTTTCGGTAACGAATTCATAACTTCAATTTCGAATATGTGCGTCGGTCATTGAATATAAAACGACAAATTTCTTCTCCGAAACAGAATTAAACCAATTATTGACTAAAAAGAATGGAAAAAACGACGTTTCCAAAAAATTGCAGCGATCAATAGGGAGATTGAACGCGAAAGACGCGAAAAAGCACAAAACTTTCTCATTCGGCTAGGTCGAAAGTAATCCTGCCCACGTTTGACGAATTGTGGAGGCGAACAGATGAGCCAGAAAATATATTTCCTTCCAGGGTGGTAAATAAAAGACGACACTTAATCCTATTGGATCAACGAGGACGGATTATTGAAAGCAGTAAAAGTGAAATAAAACTGTTTATCGACGCGTTCGTTCATTCAATAAACAAAAAATATGCCCGTCTATCGATCATTCGTCGCTGAACAAGTTACGCTGGCACGACGAAAAACAATAAGATAACGAGCACATGAAATATCAGAATAAACATGAAATGCATTCAAGCGAGCAGAAAATTCGACTGGACAGTTAACTTATGTAAACAAAAACACGAATCGATTTCAGTCCCTGAAACTCGACGTGGCCAAAGAAAATAAACAAACGGCGGCGACCTTGTTCCACGATTTTCAATCGCGTTGAATCTACTTTCGGCGATGATTAACGATGATGACCAGAAGACAAAAGGATATCGCCCGAGGCAGCAAATACGCTCGAGAATACGTTCGGAACAAGAGGACTTTGTACTTCGGGTTTCGGCGACTCTACACCCGGCGCGACGATGCGAAGGCTATCCATCACGACGTCGAACCTATGGAAAACGTTGTAGCACGTCTTTCCTACATCGTGGCTGGCTAGTGCACAAAATGTGTTTTTCGATCGAGATTCTAGTTGAAGAACAAACTCGAGCGTACGTTGGATACCCCGTGAATGTATCTCGGGTTTTTATGAACCGCATCGTGGTTGACATTATGAATTTTATTTCGACTTTTATGCTACACATCTTGATACGTAAACAGTTAGTGTTGCCGTCGTCTAGCCGCTCGAATGTTGTTACCTTTGCTGGATAACATTGATAATTCTGTATACAAACAAAAACCTTTTGGAACTTTTTCAATTTTACTTTGTACCTCTCGCACTACGCGCAAAATATAAATTTTTAATATCCTAGAAATGTCGTCGATGAACTAGTTTCAGGTTGCAGAAAAAAACTTTGTGGAATGATAAATCGAACCGTAACTGTACAATTACCGTAAATGTATCCGACGATAAATCCCGTTACCCTGTCCATCATTGAAACAGAAACATTTTGTTTTGATTAAAAGCTCGTTTCATGGAACAAAATCGCAATAATCATGCAAAATAACGTTGAAAGCGCGTCATGAGAATCAATAAAGTTTGAAAGAAAAGGGAGGTTTATATGTTTAAACGCGTTTCATGGGGTGACTTGATGGTTCATGTCGCACGGGATTTCAATTGAAAAGTTCAATAATTTAAATCAATTTCTCATACGTCAATGTTTGGCTCATTTGTAAAAGGTTAATCGGCCAATTTTAATATCCAAATGAGCAAAAATGCTTTTCACGGAAATGATTGAGGTCTCGAAAACACGTTTATTGCAACAAAAACTGAACGTACCTAGGCTCGAACTAGGGACCTTCTGTGTGTTAGACAGATGTGATAGCCACTACACCATACGTCCAGATATTATTTCGGTGGATGATTTTGACTATAAATGTTACACTACACTGAATAAAATTTTGTTCGGTCGTAACTTTATAAATGCGATTGTAGAACAGAGTGGTAAATGCTAAATTTATTGTTTTAATGAAACACATCCCTACAACCTCGTGTATTAGCTTTTACTGTGACTATAATATAGGATATTATGAGGTCGGTTTTGGTTTCAACTTGTTTTCAATTAATTTCATCTACTTTTATGTCCATAACTGTTTTTCACTATTTTAAACACTTTTTTTTGTCAGATTTTGAGCAGTGAAAGTAAAATTTCTTGATTACAATGAGCTGTATTTGTAACATAGACGGGAATTTATAATGAAAAATTGCTGCTGTTTCATTGTTGCTATTCGTTATCCTTGTCCGTGGGCAAAACAGCAGGTGTGCGGATAGTGCGAGCATGAAAATAATACTCGCATTTTACAAGCTTCAACCAACCAATAAATGGATGCCAGGTACCTACACACTGCGTTATTATGTTGCTCTATTTTCCGAAGCTTTATACCCCCGTTTCGATTACGTGGCTTTTATAAGCTGCTTGACGCTATCAAAACTGCTTTTAGCTTTCATACCCTTGTACTGCGCCCAGTTTTTGCTCTGAAAAGGCTTTTTCTAGTCTGTGCAAAAAATTCGTTTTTTTTTCTCCGAAACGTTCAGTAGTAGTTCGGTTTCGGGGAGATTAAAGCAACCTATTCACGGTTCGATATTATTATATTTTGATCGGTAGAAAATGATTTTGTCACCTATGGCTTATCAAAACCCGATGGATGTTTACACTCAAAGTTCGATGAATCCGACTTATCCGAACAATACTTCGCTGTACGAAGGAACGCCGATTTTCCTCTTACCATCTCAAAATAAAACCATGACCGGATTTCGACCCGCAACGGTTCGTGAGGAAAGTAATTTGAGCATAGAAACTAAGATAAACGAGCTTATTTGCAGAACGATAATCCGAGAGTTCCTCCTCCCCCTCCAACTGCTAGCCCAGTACTGAAAGATTTCAACAGTAAGTTCAACAACAAACTATAGATCACTGTGGCACGCCATACAGTATGTACAGTATGCGCAAATACTGTACAAAATCTTGTTAATCTTATTGTAACGTACAGTAAATCCATGATACTTTTCTAGAGCATTTTCATGTATTCGTTGGTGATTTAAGTCCCGACGTTGACTCGGTGATGTTGAAAAACGCTTTTGCTCGTTTCGGCGAAATATCGTAAGCGAAATACTCTTTTGCATTGTCTTATTTGGTTAATAAGTTGCAAAAACACTCGGCTTTTGAAATTTTGACTGAATTTTAAGAGAAGCGAAAATTATTAAAGACCCCCAAAGTTTGAAACCGAAAGGATACGGTTTTGTGTCGTTCGTTCAGCGTGAAGTAGCTAGAAATGCTCGCAGATACCGTCTATAAAATTTGCATGCTTGCTATCGTGCTTTAGGATGCTGAAAAGGCCATTGAACAAATGAACGGACAAATACTTGGTCGAAAGCCGCTGAGAACAAACTGGGCATCAAGGAAACCGGTTTCAGCTTCGAGTAATTTACTTAGAATCACTATATTAGCCTCGTCCAACGCTTTTCCATATTTTTCACGATACGTTCCCGCGATTTTAATATTTTTACTTCTCTATTTGTACAGTAACAACTGTGGAAGAAGTGATGAGCATGACGGGAACGGAAAACACTACAGTATACATCGGAGGAATCGGTGCCAATGTCACTGGTAAAAAACGAAAAATTTGCTTCGAACCATTCGAACCGAGAGTTTTTTCTATTTCAGAAGGCGGCTTAACCGCTTCTTTCTCCAAGTACGGCAATCCGCTGGAGATTCGCCTGTTCAAAGATCAAGGCTACGGATTCGTTCGTTTCGAAACCAAAGAATCGGCTGCTAATGCTATTTTCAATATTAACGGAGCCGACATCCAGGGTTCCACAGTTCGATGTTCTTGGGGACGAGAAAAGATCCAACTTGTGCTATATTTTTGTTTGAATTTTTTTCCTTTCAAGTCTAAATGTACATTCAAACATTTTAGAATGTGAAAGACACTATATCAGCCAGTTGTGATAATTTTTTGATTCAATACGCAGCAGCTGTGAATTATTTGGACACCATTAACAGTTGCAATGCTTTATATAATAATCATTTAGCAAAGTAATATTTCTGTTTGCAATTCATGTTTTACATTACTAACAACTGTATTCGCGTTTCAGCTATAGTTTCCCGCCACAACATCATTTTTATCAGCAACAAAATTTTCCACCGAACAATTTGTAGCAGTCTATTGTACCGTTAACATAAGCCGGAAAAGTTGATCAGTTTTTTTCTGGCATCCAAAAAAGTATTGTATCGATTAAAAAACAGAGTAAATTTTGTTTGTGTAACATTGTTACAACCAAGTAAAACGAAATAATAGAAAATTCTTTCCAGTACTTGCAGAAATAGAAACACATCGATTTTATGCTTTTTACGGTGAATTAAAACAAAATTTTTGTGTGTTTTTCTGTTTCTTTTTGATTCTATTTTGGGGGCATCAAGTAAAGAAAAAGTACATTATGCTTATGAACGCAAGATTTAGAACAAGATGTATGTTTTAAAAGTGTTTTAAAAATGTTGAAAAAAATCGACCCCTTGTTAGGAACTATTGTGTTTATGAGTACTGCTCACAAAACAAAAGTACAATAATATCAGGTTGAATGTGGAATTTTCAGAAACTGATAACTAAAAATATTTTGCATTTTCTAACGACCTTAATTGCATACGTCTATTTTGTTCAAAATAGTCTGGGGTTCAAGCACAATATGAGATAAAGTATAATCGTCTTATTTTTGTTAAAAAATAAGACTGTTATCGAGTAAATTCACTTCCCGAGTGTTGGAGGTGTTTTTATTTTTTTAAAAATGAATCGAATAACGCAAAATTTAGAACAAGATGTACAGTATATCCAAACTTATAGAATGGATTTATTTTATGAAGAAGAAATCATATCGAGGGTTGCGTGCCAAAAGGAGTCAAGTGTTGGTTTGTTCTTAAGTACTTAACTCCTTTTTGTCACGCAACCCTCGATTTGCGTCCATCAAAATTTTGTATTTCCTGTTTTAAAAATATTTTCATCGACCCCTTGTTAGGAACTATTGTTTTTATGAGTACGGCTCACAAAACAAAATTACAATAATATCAGGTTGAATGTGAAATTTTCAGAAACTGATAACTAAAAATATTTTGCATTTTCTAACGACCTTAATTGCATACGTCTATTTTGTTCAAAATAGTCTGGGGTTCAAGCACAATATGAGATAAAGTATAATCGTCTTATTTTTGTTAAAAAATAAGACTGTTATCGAGTAAATTCACTTCCCGAATGTTGGAGGTGTTTTTATTTTTTTAGAAATGAATCGAATAATAATCGAAGGATCGTTTTTATTCTTTCTTTACATTTCTGGCATGCTGCTAGTGGTTTCACTTATTGCGGTGTTGATCAAATTGAAGGTCACGAAATCGCCACCCTTCATATTTTTGCTGCATTTGCACTTTCTAATGTTGTACCGTTTGATTTTTTGTTTCACTCACAATTTACCCGAATATTTCGAAACGACGATTTTGGGCGATATTTCATTTCCATTTCCGTTCGAAAAATTTTGCTCATACGTCGATCAATTAGCTTGGTATATGGTATTGTTTAATCACGTATTGATCAGTGTCTATCGATATATCGCCACTTGCCACACCAACTTGTACAACAAAATTAGACATCGAAAAAATGTCATTGCAGCTTTGCTGGTATGCTGGATTCTCGGCGTAATCATGGTCATAGTGCCGGCGGCGTTCGGCGTTTGTTGCCCGGAAGTGTTTCACTATCACGTCGATGGCGACGATATGAAAGGATTCCTACATTTCGAGGAAGGTGAAGAGGGCGAAGACGAAGACGAAGAGGACGAAAATTTCGAACGTACGTCAATCTCGAATCGTACATTGGAACTAATGGCCAGGACGAATTACATTCGAAATTTCACTTTAGTTTTGGATTTAGCATCTTTGATTATCGTTTTCGTTTGTTTTTATGCGATACAACGAAAAATAAAACGCGTTCACAAATCCATTGCAGCGCCAACAAATATAACGGCCATGTTTTCGATATTTCATCGTTCGTCGATATCGCCTCGGTCATCGATCCCTCAGCAGATCGCAAAGGCCGAACAACAGCAGATGTCGGGAGAAATAAAAATAACGTTGCAATATTTCATTATCACAATAATATTTGTATGCGTAATGCTGTTTATTTTTATATTGCAATTTGTACGCCGTACGCCCGATTTGATAAGTGTATTGTTTCTGATTTATTGTTTGAACGCGCTCAGCGACGCTGTTGTTATGTATATTTTTAATCCGCGATATTTTGCGACGCTGCGACAGTGGATTTGCTGTAAAAAATTCGCTGGAATTTCCCCTCCCACCTCCCCCTCCAACTGCTAGCCCAGTACAGAAAGATTTCAACAGTAAGTTCAACAACAAATTATGGATTACTGTGGCACGCCATACAGTACATACAGTACGCGCAAATCCTGTACAAAATCTTGTTACTATTATTGTAACGTACAGTAAATCCATGATTCTTTTCTAGAGCATTTTCATGTGTTCGTTGGTGATTTAAGTTCCAACGTTGACTCGCGCTTCTGCTGGCAAAGAATCACTTAATGTTTCACAAGCTCGCACTACTTCGTCTTGCGGTACCATAGCTAATGCTGCTAACATTCTTAACTGCAAACTAAACCCAGAATCATTTGCATAACGATACTGCAAGCCTTCAGCCATATTTTTCTGTATACATTTTGTGCAAAATGAAAAAATCAACCTTTTTGTTCAGCATTAGGAAAACAACTTTTAAAACTATTAATAGCTGCCATTTCATAATCTGTTTTAATGCTTAATGGATTAAGACCGTCTTTCAATGTTTTTAAAGATGCAAAAAATTTTTCATATGTGTTTTGATTTTTGCTTGTTAAAAGCGCAAAAACTAATGGGACTGAACCATTAAATTTCGTAGAATGAATTGTATATAATTGAGTGAAAAGCGCAGGAATAGATTTAAAAGCGCCATCACCTAACCAATCAGAACTTTCTTGTAAAATTTGCAAATAACACTCAGCTGAAAAAATTAAAATTCTGTTTGGACCATCATCCCTATCATATAAACGAAAATTTGAGCCGCGTAAAGTAACTCTGAACTCATCTGGAATATTAAGCTCTTCTACTGTCTGTGGCTGTGGTGGAACAGCATTTATAATAAAACTGCTTATATATACCAACAAGGAGTCTTTATTTTTGAAAACCTATTGTTCTTTTATTTACAAAAATATGACTGTTTGTATGGCCAAAAGTGATTATTTATATTTTTTGACGCGCGATGTTTTGACCGCGATATTTTGACCGGAGATATTTTGGCGTGCTACGGTCAATGTCACTGGTAAAAAACGAAAAATTTGCTTTGAACCATTCGAACCGAGAGCTTTTTCTATTTCAGAAGGCGGCTTAACCGCTTCTTTCTCCAAGTCCGGCAACCCGCTGGAGATTCGCCTGTTCAAAGATCAAGGCTACAGATTCGTTCGTTTCGAAACCAAAGAATCGGCTGCTAATGCTATTTTCAATATTAACGGAGCCGACATCCAGGGTTCCACAGTTCGATGTTCTTGGGGACTAGAAAAGATCCAACTTGTGCTTCTGTAAATTATTTGGATACCATTAACAGTTATATAATAACCATTTAGCAAAGTAATATTCCTGTTTGCAATTCATGTTTTACATTACGAACAATTTTATTCGCGTTTCAGCTATAGTTTCTCGCCACAACATCATTTTTATCAGCAACAAAATTTTCCACCAAACAATTTGTAGCAGTCTATTGTACCGTTAACATAAGCCGGAAAAGCTGATCTGTTTTTTTCTGGCATCCAAAAAAGTATTGTATCGATTAAAAAAACAGTAAATTTTGTTTTTGTAACATTGTTCAAGAAACAAGTAAAACGAAATAATAGAAAATTCTTTCCAGTACTTGCAAAAAGAGAGACACATCGATTTTATGCTTTTTACGGTGAATTAAAACAAAATTTTTGTGTGTTTTTCTGTTTCTTATTGATTCTATTGTGGGAGCAACAAGTAAAGAAAAAGTACATTATGCTTATGAACGCAAGATTTAGAACAAGATGTATGTTTTAAAAGTGTTTTAAAATTGTTGAAAAAAATCGACCCCTTGTTAGGAATGATTGTGTTTATGAGTACAGCTCACAAAACAAAAGTACAATATTGTCAGGTTGAATGTGGAATTTTCAGAAACTGATAAGTAAAAATATTTTGCTTTTTCTAATGACCTTAATTGTATACCTCTATTTTGTTCAAACAGTATGGAATTAAAGCACAATACGGGATAAAAGTGTAATCGTCTTATTTTTGTTGGAAAAGAAAAAGACAGTATTCGAGAAAATTCACTTCCTGAGTGGAACTGTGTAGGGGGTGTTTTTAGTTTTTTAAAAATGAATCGAATAATAATCGAAGGGTCGTTTTTATTCTTTCTTTACATTTCCGGCATGCTGCTAGTGGTTTCACTTATTGCGGTGTTGATCAAATTGAAAGTCACGAAATCGCCACCATTCATATTTTTGCTGCATTTACACTTTCTAATGTTGTACCG
>JAQGBA010001399.1:0-15254 GCA_034698125.1 Prionchulus punctatus | reverse complement strand
GGGAATGCGCTGCTTCTTCCGGGCTTTGATGTTCAGCTTCTTCAGGGAATTCTGGATGGTTTTCGGACTGCATCCGATCTTCTCAGCCGCTTGGAGCTGAGAAATCCTGCTCTTGTGGTCCATCGCCCTCCTCAAGGCACCCATCTTGCATGGAGTCATTTTGATGAGCGATCCACGGGAGCCTGGCTGACGGGAAGCAGGTAGATTTGTGTGGAACGATTAAGGATTTCGTACACAGTCGATATTTTTGCACCTTCGGCCTGGAAATGTCGAACCATGTGGTTTTTCCCCCTCTCAATGTTGTTGGAATAGAACTTGTACACACGCGATCTGAAGGTGTCTTCTTTCGAGGTCATTTTTCTTAAGAAAATTCCATTAACAAAAAAAAAGGAATAGCACAGGGAGAAAGAGGAGAAAAAGCTCTACAAGATAGGCTATTAAACATTTAAAAAAAACTTGCTGACAGCCGTATAATAGGCACCAATTTGATTCCGGATTTCTCCTCCCACCCCGTTATATTTACAATCAAATAACTCGTGAGGAAATATATAAAAGCTGGAAAGTGAATATATTGTGCATTTATCGACTTGACAAAAGCTTTTGACTCGTTTTCGAGGAAAAATCTATTTGAAGAACTAGAAAGAAGAAAATGTGACCAGACGCGCCTCGCCATTATCAAAAACCTCTATGAAAATTCGTCAGCGCAAATTATTGTAAATGGGAAACTGTCGGAAACCTTCGAAGTGAAATGCAATGTTCAGCAAGGGTGCACGATGTCGCCAATTTTATTTAATTTGGTACTCGACGCAGCCTTATGAAACCTTGAGCAATCAGCGAATCCGATTTCCAACAGTAACCCGAACTGATTGCATTTGGAATACGCCGATGGTGTCGGGCTATTCAGCGAAAACCCTGGCGATTTGCAGGAAAAAATCAACTGCCTAGCAAGGGAACTCAAATCAACGGGTTTAGAAATAAACCTGGATAAAACTACTCTGATCGAATTTAGAAACAAGAAATCAAAATGCGCAGATTTACCAATTGTTAGCTTAAATAACAAAGTTGTTCAATGGTATCAAACTGTGACGTACCTGGGGGTGAAGTTTATATCGCATGTTACTCCAAAAAGTGCCATGCTAGATCAAACACGGGCAGCTCAATTTGCGTTTAATAGTGGACAGAAAATTTGGAATGCATCAAATATATCGAGGCGAGTGAAGATTCACGCTTTATACGAAGTCAGTTAGACCTTGCTTGTTGTACGGACAGTCGAATAGGATGAACATTATTGGACTGAGAAAAAGTGATACAAAAAAACTCGCAGCGAAGGACACGTCCTTCATACGACGAATTGCCAAAATACAATGGAATGATTACGAGAGCAACGAGAAGGTACGCCAGTGCTTTGAAATCGAACCAATCAAATATTTTCATTATTTTCATTTCAATCATTTATTTTCCTAATGTCCTCCTCGCAAAATCCCGATTGTCACAGTTTGGACATATAATAGAATGAATGAAGAACGATGGCCGAAAAGATTATTTTCGTGGAAACCAAACTGGAAAAGCACTGGAGGAAGGCCAAATACAGACTACTTAGATAACGTTGTCGACGACCTTAACAACCTAGATATCCAACAACAAGATCTAATCAACATTGCGAAAGACAAAAGTATACGCTAAAAAATTGGATAACAAAAATAAAATGAATTAACATATTGTGTTATTTTTATCTCCTGTTTTATTGATTGTACTATTCAAGTGTGCCACTTTTTTGTAAGTTGATCACTTACCCTCAGGCTTGAGGCGGAAAAATAATAATAACAATACTAATACTTATAGCGCTTTATTTGAAATGAGAAAAATCGTAAAACGATTTTTTGCGCGACAATTGTTTTTTCGCGAGACACTTAGCCACTGTCTAACACGAAAAATTTGCCCGAGGCTTGAAAATCCTTCCTCTCTATCTCGAATTTTGTTCGAGCGTAAAAGTAATTCGTTGGTTTTTGCTCGTTGACTGAAGCGAACAAATGGCTAGAATCAATCTTCTTTAACTGAAGGAGGATAAACGGTACTCGGGGTTCGTTCGAAGATCCTCCGGTTTCAGCGAGGGCGACGAACCACCAACAACGCTACTACACATTATTCGATTGGTTCCATCAGGGCGAGAGGGCCTGAGACGGCTGAGTTACCTTGGCGAATAAATATTATACGCGTAGAACCTACGCTCTTTTATTTATGAGCCATTTCGATTAACAATTCGACACCGATGAGGAAAAAAGCTTACGCGAGGGATTGAATAATAAATTCGATGGAAGTCGCCCTCTTTGTTCCAAATGAGAGAATGCTCGAGCAACAGATTAAACGCTTCAATTATCCGACGGTGGTTGACTACGTTTGTAGTCAGTGGTCATTGATTGTCAGCGACTGTTGTTCATCAAGCAGCCCTCAGATACAGTGTCGCTAGATCTATTGTCACTAGAAATATTGTCTTTCAGCGTGTTGTCGCAGGATGTACTCTTCTTCGTGATGTTGTCGCTTGATGTAAGATCAAACAACGTATTGTCGCTCAATGTATTGTCGTCTTAAAGTATTGTCACTCGACATATTGTCATTCGAATTATTGTCACTCAATGTATTGTTGCTTGATGTGTTGTCGCTTGAAGTATTGACAATTGAAATATTGTCGCTCAATGTATCGTCGTTCAAAGTATTGTCGCATGAAGTAATGTTGCTCAGTATTGCTGTTCAAAGTATTGTCATTCAAAGTATTACCGCTCGAAGTATTAGTCATTCGAAGCAATGCTGCTTGATGTATTGTCGTTTGAAGTATTGTTGTGTGAAGTAATGTCACTCTATGTATAGCCATTCAAAGTATTGTCTTTCAAAGCAATGCCTCTCAAAGTATTGTCATTCGATGTACTGTTGTCGCTCGACGTTTTGCTGTTCGAAGTATTGTCACTTACTATGTTGTCCATCGCCACAATGTCACTCATTGAACTGTCACTGATCATTTTGTCGACCTCATTTCGTCGACCAATCCACAGTCGCTCGATGGGTGTCGTCTAGTCGTGTATTAATCATATTTCACGGCTATCGAATTTTTATTTACTAAAATTTTCAACAGCTAAAACCCGACCGATGACTAATTGGCTCTAGACGAGCGGGGATGAAAACGCATTCTATTCGACGGTCGATAAGGAATTAATCGTCGGAAAGACTTTTTCAGAGCTGCACAAACCCTCGGAGACTAATGGCAATTTGCGCGTCTCAACCCAATGGTAAACATCTAATTAACGCTTCGCTAAAGTCCTAAACATCCGAGCCAAAATAAAAACCGTTATTTAGTTAGCGAAGCTGTCTATGCGGTTGTTGCATTGAATGAAACTGTTACGTGTTTTATAACAGTTGTTCGTGCTACTATCTAATTTGATATTCGTGATTCGCTGGTTCAGGTGTAATGTACCATTCACTTCTTACATGTCAGTAGGCCGGGCGATTGGGTCAGCCGGGAATTCTTGTTTAATTTACATTTGTACGAGGCGGTGACGAAGCTTTGTGAAAAATAAATTTAAATTGGCAAAATTTTAATGTACACGTACTTCCGTCTTCTTGGTCGGTTCGCTCGTTACCGTCGAAGACCCGCGTGTAAGTGAAAAACAAAACAGGCGAGTCAAATTTTGAGACAATTCAAATGTTATTCAAGAGGCCATTTTGCTCGCAATGAGGCAGAATTGCTAATAAGACGCTCGCTCTCAGTCGTTTTAACGACTTGATTCGTTTTTCTCTCTCCAAAAAAATTCCGTCATTAAGTTTTAACATTCGTGTTTCGGATTGATCTATTCGACTTTCTTCCGCTGTTGACTTCGAAACAAAACACTTACGGAAGCTGTTGAAAAATGTTGCTCATCGTTTTTCTCATTGTGTTACGCGGAAAATAATGAAAAGGTTTGGTTCATTTATGCAGAGCCAATGTGAAGTCAAATTTCCAATAATTGATTCGCATGTCATTTTATTGAGCGAGCCCTTCAGCGTACTCGCTATTTTTTTCGCGAGATTTCAACTGTTCGGTTGTTCTTCTTCGCTTCAAATGATTTATTTTTTTTAGATTATTCTCAACCTTTTAGATATGCAGAAGCGACGGAATGCCAAGGATATATTACGCAAGGATAGCTGGCTAATGAGAAACATCGGCGCCGAGATCGGCCACCAGCCAATGAAGGATTGTTGCTCGTGGTGCCTATTGATGTTGTCGTATTCGATATTCTTTCTAACTTTTCCGTTTTCATTGATATTCTGTTTGAAAGTGATAAAAGAATACGAACGAGCCGTGCTCTTTCGACTCGGCCGCTTGATACCCGGCGGATGTCGTGGACCCGGCCTTATATTCGTTATGCCTTGCGTTGATATTATGAGAAAAGTGGACCTACGCGTATTATCCTTCGACGTTCCTCCTCAGGAGATTCTCAGCAAAGATTCGGTGACGGTCAGCGTGGACGCCGTGATTTACTTTCGGATATCGAATCCGATTATATCGATAACGAACGTTAACGATCCGTTCTTGAGTACGAAACTGCTAGCGCAAACGACTATGAGAAATATTCTGGGCACAAAGACGTTAAGCGAGATGCTAATGGAACGAGATATAATTGCGGAGCTTACTGAAAAAGGTTTGTAGTTAAATATGCGACAGAGCGTGACTGTTGGTTATGCCAATTGTCAGTTGCACAGACTGTCAGTCACATGGAAATTCTAGGGAGTGGATTGTTGGTCGCATGGTCAATCCATTGTAGAGTCTGCGGGTCACCTGGTCTGCGGGTCGCAGGGTCTGTGGGTACGTGGATCGTACGGTCTATGGTTCGTACAGGCTGCGGGTCGCATTGTCTGCGGGTTGCTCAGTCTCTAGCCTCATTGTCTATGAGTCGCACGGTCTGCGGGTAGCACGGTCAGTGGGTCGCATAGTATGCGGGTCGCACACATGTGGCTCGCATTGTCTGCGGGTTTCGTGGTCTCGAGTCGCATTGTCTATGGGTAGCATGGTCAGCGGGTCGCATGGTATGTGAGGCGCACATATGCGGCACGCATGGTTTGAGGGGCGCACAGACACCAGTCGAGGAACTGTCCGTTGCAAGGACTGCGGGTTGCACAAAGTCTTTTCTTCAAGAAGAATCTGTTTTTCTCGGTAGTATTGGACGAAGGCACTGATCCGTGGGGTGTGAAAGTGGAACGTGTGGAAATGAAAGATATCCGCCTCCCCGATCAACTTATGAGAGCCATGGCCGCCGAAGCGGAAGCGGCGCGAGAGGCCAAAGCTAAAGTCATAGCGGCAGAAGGCGAGCACAAGAGTAGCAGGTTCTACAAGGAAGCCGCCGACATCTTGTCGCAAAATCCGGCTTCCGTTCAGCTTCGCTATTTACAGACATTGAACGGTATAGCGAATACGAATAATCAGACGATCATCTTTCCGTTACCTTTGGAAATAGTGAAGAAATTCTCTGATCAACTTAGCGCGCGAGCACGAGGAATGGTGTCGACAACATCGACTCCATTCTCATCCACGTCCACATACGAGACTGCCCAATCAGGGTCCTCCAATTATGAAACTGCTCATTCACATTTATCAGAGGAGTGAACTTAGATGGCACACTACTTCGCTGACTCGTCAAGGTCCGTGCCCATAAGCAGTCGCGGTCTGCGGTATTAAGAGCATACATTCTGTCCGTGGTGTGTACATAGTCCAGTTTTCAGAATTATCATGGTTCATCAACCGTGGTCCATCAACTGAGATCCTTTACGATACTTATTCACTGTTGGCGGTGGTGCATTAAACGTGATTTTTCCTTTGATTGATATGGTGCTTTTGATTTTCACTGCGTTTCTAATTTTTTTTGTGTTTTCATGCCACCAAAAGTGCTATAGTTGTGCAAGTTAAACTTTTGTCATGAAAAATATCATACATAATCGTGTATTTGATCGACAATTTTGTTGCAGTTGTGCAAATATTGTTTTTACCTGTTAACTGTTCAATTCGTATTTCGAATGTAAATTATGTATTAATTGTATACATCGTATCATGAACGAAATTTATATAGTCGTCGCCTGTTCGCAATAAGGTACTTGTTGGAACATTATTTTACGGTGATTTGGTTCGAAATCAAGTTGGATATCGTTGTACAAAAAAGGTCAGAGTCAGTATTTATTGTGCAACTGGAAATGTTGTAATCATTTAAAAAATCAATGAAAAATGTCGTGTTGAGAAATCTCACTGTATTGTTTAAAGTGTCACCAGACAAATTGTCACTCGACAAAGTGTCACATAACAATAGTGTTACATGACAAAATGTCACGTGACAATAGTGTAATGTGTCAATAGTGTTACATGACAATAGTGTCACACAACAAAGTGTCACATGACAAAGGGCACACGACAATAATGTCACACGGCAATAGCATCTCATTACAACAGTGTCACATGATAATAGTGTCACATGGCAAGAGTGTCACGTGACAAAGTGTTGCATGACAATAGTGTCACATAGCAATCGTGACACAAGACAATAGCGTCGCACGACAGTGCCGCATGACAATAGTGTCATATGGCAAATTGTCACATAACAATCGGTCACTGACAAAGTATGACTTGTCTAAATCATCCTGCAGGCTTAAAAATCAATATCTGAATACGTGTTTGTGTACAGCATTCAAATTTGGCAATATAGTTTAATTTTACTATACTCTCAAGTATCTCGCGACATTTATTCGAGGGTAACTTTGAGTGAAATCTGCAGCACGAAGATACTTTAATCGCTGCTAAGTGTTTGGTTCCCGGCAAAAATATATTTTTATCTCAGACTGATCATCAAGTTTCAATTGCTCGATTTTAAGAGGTATAAAAAAATCCCAGAAATTCTATGAGAAAAGTTTCCAATTTGAGTGTCGCGATTGACTCTTCGAGTCTAAAATCCGTCTCCTCCTCGAGTGGAAATGAAACCGTATTTGGAGGAAGCATACCCGAGAGAGAGATGGAGAAAATGTAATTTTATTTTTTTCTTTCTTAAAACCGAGAGAGAAGTCCGTCGTGTCGTTATATTAGATTTCTGACTTCGGTTCGAGGAACAGCGAGAAATCGAAAACAGTTTCAGACACACTGTTCCGAGTAAACAAAGTGTTCGTACGAAGAGTGAATGAGATGATTAACTTCGATATGGCCACTAAAGATTTAGACAGTGATGTTGTAATGAACGATCGAACAGAAGGAGCACAGAGTGGTGAGAGCCTAAGCCTAAGCCTTGACTGACTTGAACGACTGCCTGACTCCCTGACTGACTGCTTGACTGCCTGACTGCCTGAGTGACTGATTGGCTTACTGACTAAGTGACTGATTTACTGACCGACTGACCGACCCACCGAATGATGAAAACAAAAGAAGGCCAAGAAAGGACAATGATCCACAAGCCTGCTCACTGGCTTGCCGACTTACCAACTCAAAGACTTACCATACCTACTGATCACTGACCAACAACCGACTTAACTTTTCTGTATAATTCTTCTGATTGTTGATCAATCACAACCGAATATCTTATAATTTGAAAGGATTTGAAATGAAAGATTTCAAGACTATTATAGGTTTACAGTACTGTCACATCAGTGCACGCACTCAATGAGGCCACTGGACATATTTCTCTTACGTAATTTCTCACGGGAGCCACGTCCGCAATATTTGCATAAAACAATTGAAAGATCAATTCGGTTCTCTCTCAGTTTTGTTTATTAAATTTCAAGCTTGTCATCAAGAATGAAACTGAATTCATCTTTTTATTACATATGACAAATTCAAACGTTTTTTTCATTTTTCATTATCCATTCGCAGTTCCAAAAGCTTAATGAGAATATTTCCTCAGGATGTAAAGATGAATATTTAGCAGGATATCTTGCTAATCACCTTCATCGACGACTGGTAATGTCTCGGTAATGTTATATCGGGGCATGTAAAAATGTTATTGATAATGAATAACATATCGATGATCCTTGATCGATCAATTGATCAATCCATCAATGACAGTTCTTCAATAATCCTCGATTAATGATTATCGATCGATCGATCGATGATTCTGATGATGATCGTTAATATATCGTACGATCATTATCGATGATCTTTGGGTGATTCATCAAGATCGATCGATCTGATCAGTGGATCGATCCATTGATTAATTCGATCGACATTCTTTCGTTTGTACGTCCATTGTCACAAACTCAGAAACACCACCAAAGTTTAATGTCGTGGACATGTTTTCATCATTTTTATTTCGAAACGCGATTAATAATGAATAATTAGTTGCCATATTTTCTTACTAGCGGGGTTTCGCGTTTCTTTATAGCCGGGCTCTCTTTTCGGTCAACGCGTCGGAATCGCGGTATATACGGCTCCGTAGACGTTTTACTATATATAGAAGAGTTATCGACTCTCCGTCACTTAATGGTGCGCCTAGGCCTCTTTAGCTTCCACTAACGGCCGACGTACATTACTAGCCATCGATCTGTTCCGCGCTCGCTCGTGCTAGCGTTTCGCCTCGGCCAATGCCTTTTCTTTCTTTTCGAAAGCTTAGAAAATTTTTATTTCGTCTCACCCACTTACTCTCATTTCTTTTCTCTCTCAGTCTCTCCCTCTCTGCCTCCGTCTCCATTTTAAAAGAGAAAATTTCCCGCCGCACTAAGTCAATCTAGAACTGTAGAAGGACAAAGGCGCCCGTTTTTCGCGGATCGGATCCGTGTCCGCTGATTGAGAGATTTAACGAGTCTTTTTACAACCGTTTTCTCGCGAAATCCTCTTTCTATATTACACTTACAGTACGACCGGCTGTCGCCAGCAGGATATATTACAACTTTTTGTTTCGAGGCGAACCCCGGCGCTGGTCAGCTTAGGAGGTTATGAAAGAATCTTTCCGACTTCGATATCGCTATAATTAGTGGCTTACGCGGTAACTTCGCGAATATCGCTGGTAACTGCGCTGGACGAAACACAAATGATGAGCACATCGTCGACGAAGGAGGCAAAACAGCAATGGGTGTCGCCCGCCGTCAACATCGATGCGCCGCCGGATTTCGAGAATATCGGCAATTGGTTCGGATATATATTGATCGGCTTATCATGGATATTCGTCGCGTTGACGTTTCCGTTTTCCATGTGCTTCTCAGTGAAAGTGATAAAAGAATATGAGCGAGTGGTCATATTTCGCTTAGGCAGACTGCTTCCTGGTGGTAAGTCTTAGGTGACTGCGAGATCTTTGCGGATTTTTGTTTTGATTCATTTCAGCATTTTATGAAGATTGTTCATTAATTTTGAGTACTTTCGGAAGATTTCGGTTCTAAGAAGATTATTGACATGTTTTAGACAGTTTAGAAGACTTTCATGCAATTTATGAAGAATTTTGGGCCGTTTTATGAACATTTTGGAGATCTTTGAGCACGTTCGGCATTTGTTGAAGATTTTAGGTCACTTTTGAAGAAATTTGAAGGTTTTCGGGCATTCTGAAGGGTTTTGAATCAATTTTGAAGGCTTTTTGAACAAATTTGAGCAATTTCAAAGGACTTTTCGACTATTTTGTAGACTTTTGCGCAATTTTATCACATTCTGAAGATTTTTGGACACTTTTTGCACTTTATATGCAGATAATAATGACGAAAGAAACTTTTGCAGTTTCTTGCGTCTCCGGAGATCTCGTTTGAGCGCAAGAAATATTTGTGCTCTTTTCTCACCAAGTTCAGCGCCATTATCGCCGCGGTACCCAGATCTCTTCGACAATGCGTAGGCCCCCCATTCATCAGAGAATTCGAAAACTTTTTAAAAGTTTTTATCCAATTCAAGTTTTAAACATGGACCGATATTGAGTTTATGACGTATGTCAAAGAAAAGTCTTTTCAACGAAAATGTCATTATTTTCGAATATCGAATTCTCTCGGACCCAAATTGTGTTCAACAGAATAAGTTTCCAATGATTTTCTGAAGAAGACAAAAAAATGTAACTCGACATTGGGGATTCATAACGGCGAATTTTCTCTAAAAGGACTATTTCCCGTTCATCCTCTCATTAATATTTCAACACCTTTTCCGACGAAAACCTTTCACAAACAGATGAAGTCGTCGGTTGAGAGTCTTCGAGGTAGTGTCCACAAGGAAATGTCGACTTAAAATGTCCCCATGTCACTGAAGTCCGTGCAAAAGTATTTGACAATGGGCAAAAAGTGGAAATATATTCAATTGTTTCGCTCGAACAATTGGCGAGTCACTGTCTTACTGTAGGTGCTCTCTAATTATTAAACTGATGAATATTTAACTTGTTTTTTTCTCTAGCAAACAAAACCTGTGCAACTATTCGTCATTTTTTCATTAAGCTGATGGAACAAAAACCCTGCATTTATTTATTTATTTATTTGTTTGTTCGACCGAACATGTTGGCCGAGCTAAAATTTTCAAATATTTAGTCAGGCTTAATCCTGGGCTTCTCGATCTATCACCTATATAGTCTATATAGCGAGGCAGCAACTTAATAAAATTACCATAAAAGTACGCAATTTTCGTCATTCGGACGAATTACCCTCGGGTAGAAGCTTTTCTCCGAACGCTCAGATCTTTCGAAAAGAAAAGTTGCAAAGATTCGTTGAAAGTGAAATTAAATTATACGCAGTCAGAGAAATTTCGTTGAAATCTTTCGCTATTGATGGGCGAGGAAAAAACTTCAATGCATTGATACTTCGACACTTTGGCATTGAAAATTGCTTGCGAGACACTCGCTGAAAATGATAGACTTAAAACCGAATTATTCATTTTCTGTTTTAATTAAAGCTAAAAAGCGCGTAAAAAAGAAATGTGACAGTTAAAAGTCCGACAGTGTCTGAAAGATGCAAAACCTTTGGAAAGCGCAAAATGCCATGAAAATCTTCAAAAACACTTTGAAGAGAGACTTAAAAGCAATAAAATTGCTCAAAAGCCTTCAAACGCCTTCGATAAGTGTCCAAAAATCTCCAAAATGTGATAAAATCCTTCAAAGCCGGTTCAAAATTGCTAAATATGTTTTAAAATTGCCCGAAAACTTATCCAAATTGCCAAAAAAGCTTTCAATCCTATTAAAAATTGCCTTAAAAAAATTGCCAATTCTCATCAAATGGCTCCAAAATCTTCAAAATCTGTGCAAAGTGCATAATAAGACTTCAAAAATGCAAGTAAGGTCTTCATTTAGCATTCAGAAAATCTACAATGAGTCCAAAAAAGTCTTCAGATGATGCCAAAAAGTCTTCTAACACCATCAAAAGTACATGAATCTCTTCAAATGGCGCCAAAAAAATCTTCAAAATCATCAAAAAGTGCCCAGACGCCTAAAAATGGTCTAAAAACTCTTCAAAACTCTTCAAAACTCTTCAAATTCTTCACAAAGCGCCCAAGAAATCTTCAAAATTGTCCAAATATCTTTTATATAACTTCAAAAATGCAAATGGTCTTCATGAAGCACACAAGTGATCAAAATCTTCAAGGTGTCCAAAAATTCTTCAAAAGAGCCCAAAAGTCTTCTAACCACCCAAAATCCTATAAATTGGCACCAATATGTCTTCAAAGTCTTCACAAAGCGCCCAAAGTTCTTCAAAACATCTACAAAGAGACCTCAAAACTCTTCATAAGTGCCGAAAAGTCTAAAAATTCATTCCAATGTGCCCACGAAGAAATCTTGGAAAATGTCCAAAAATGTTTAAAAGACATCAAAAATGTAGATAAGTTCTTCATTAAGCATAGAAGAGAGAAAAGTCTTCAAGGTGTCCAAGAAGTCTTCATTAAACGCCCAAGTCTTCTAAATTGTTCAAAATGCCCAAACTGTCTTCAAATTCTTCAAAATGTGCACAAAATATTCAAAATGCGCCAAAAAGTCTTGAAACTGTTCACAAAGTGCCCAAGAAGTCTTCAAAATTGTCAAAAAATCATTTATCTGACTTTCACAATTTAGTGGAAGCACAGAAATGATCTTCAAGGTGTTAAAAGAAATCTTCAAAAAATGCCCAAAAGTCTTCAAAATCACACACAAAATTCAATAAATGGCACCAAAAAGTCTTCAAAAATCTTTGCAAAGTGCCCAAAAGTCTTCAAAAGTCTTCTCGGAAACCTCCAAATGTGACAAAATGTTGTTAAAATTTCTCAAATGTCATCCGAAACTATTCTCAAAGGCAAAACTTTTGTTTCAGGCGCCCGCGGTCCGGGCTTAGTATTTATCATTCCTTGCATCGACACTTATCGCAAAATGGATTTACGCGTTGTGTCCTACGCCGTGCCTCCTCAAGAAATTTTGTCCAAAGATTCGGTAAGTACACGCGCCTCTATAATACAGAGTGCTGGTATCTTAATTGCGTTACTACAATCCGGATACGGATGCAAACAAATCAATATGAGGCGACGGAAATAATATAATTATTCAATGGTCGGCGCCATCTTGAGTGGTTTGTTTGCAAACACAGAAGGCTTTTATTATCGGATTACACGATTAATGATGCATCCGATTGCTGTTCCAGGTCACGGTCAGTGTGGATGCTGTTGTCTACTTTCGAACATCCGATCCGATAGCCGCCGTCAACAATGTGGACGACGCAATATACAGTACGAAACTCTTGGCGCAGACGACATTGCGCAACGCCCTAGGCATGAAAACCTTGTCGGAAATGTTGACCGAACGAGAAGGTATCGCGCAACTGACTGAAAACATTTTGGACGAAGGCACCGAACATTGGGGCATAAAGGTAACAAGTCAGTTAGACGTCCGTAGTCTAGTGGAATGATCTAGTGATCGCTTCTCAATCACGGGGCCTGAGTTCGAAGCCAAGTAGGGCGCACGCGCCGCGACAATGTCTCATAGAGTAGATGTCTTACAGGATGTCTCGAGACATCAAGCTTCAAGCTGATGTCAGTGAGCCAATGTCTTAGAGGGTGCACAATGCTGTTGATGGCCATGCATCGACACATCATAGAAGTCATATCCCAGTCATAGATAGGACATTGTGGACACATTAATGGGTTCAGTGTCATCATGGACATCATTGACCTCGCAGATCACAATCACATCTACGATGTCCAGGAGTGTGCGAGTAGATGACATCTTTGATGATGATGCGACAAAAAATTTCAGGTGGAGCGAGTTGAAGTGAAGGACATAAGATTGCCGCAGCAGTTGACCAGAGCCATGGCCGCCGAGGCCGAAGCCGCCCGAGAAGCTCGCGCCAAAGTGGTGGCCGCCGAGGGCGAGATGAAGGCCAGTCGAGCATTGAAGGAAGCCGCCGACGTACTGTCCACGTCGCCAGTGGCCATCCAGCTGCGACATCTGCAAGCTTTGAGCAGCATAGCGAGCGAGCACAACAGTACCATCATTTTCCCGGTGCCCATCGACATTCTGGGCAGCTTCATGCGGAAGGACAAAGAAAGTTAAGGTCGGCTTATGAAATCACCCGATTCCACTGGTCCAGTATTAATTTTGCGCCATTATTTGAAAGCATCGAGTAAAAAAACCACTTTCATGTATATTCTTGTTGATTTTAAGTGTGTATGTTCAGATTCGGATTCGTCGCGTACAGTATTTCGATCACGAATCCGATTTTGAATCTTTTATTATTGTTCCTGTGTACGCCCCTTGTATTTAGCTTCCAATATTCAGATTCGTGATTGAGACGAGCGTAAGGAGATTGACACTCATCAGACTGACCAGTGGCCATTCATGGTCAGTCTTCAGTAATTGACCAGCGGTCAGCTAGCAAATGATTCGCTCGTTTTTTTTGTCTTGCTTTGTAAAAATGCCCTTCATGAATGTGTTTCGTACCATTTTTATGCCTGATTAAACTCGCAACGAGCACTTTTTATGAACGTAGCGAACAAAGAATCAAAACAAAACAAACAATAACAACAATGAACGAAAATTCGAAAGTGAAACAGAAAACAAAAATAAACAAATCGTCGCGACAAAACAGACAAATAAAACAAATATCGCGTCGCGATTCACGAACGAGCAAATTAACGAGGCAGGCTGCCGGCGTTCAATCGAAAGGGAAGCTGAAAAGGCGAACGAATGAAATCCAATTAAAAATCATCGAGGAAGAAAGAAAATAAAGAAAATAATTCTACTTTTATTTGCGGAGCTGCCGACTGTTGACCATTGGTCGAGGAAGTGCTGAAAAATTCGACCAAACTATAGTTCATAAGCAACTATAGTTCGCGTGCAACTATTATTTACCCGGCGCACGGGCTAACGGCCATCGGCGAACAATTTGCGTGTCTCGGCCAAGCGATATCGTACGGATTTACGGACGATCTAAAAAAATGCAATTAACCTCACCGAGCCGAGCAGATTTTTGTTTTTTACTTCTGCTGCCCGGCTTTTTCCAAGCCCAACATCAGCGGCGTCGTAAGACTGGCGCTCATCGGCATAGCGAAATGATTCGCCGATCCAACTCCTAAAAATTGTAACGAAACGAATCGTTGTTCGTTTCGAATGTTATCAAACAAATTTTCTCACTGGCTAACGGCGTTTGCATTCCGGGAGTTGTCGAAAAAATAATAAATAAATAATAAAACTAGTTAAAAAAATGCAACGTCTATATTTGACTCACTTGCATCGGCGTTTGGCCCATATTCTTCAAAAACAGAGGCGTTTCGCGTTCGGCTCTGCTCGCAACTGCGCCAAAAACAGAAACGAATGAAAAACTTATTTTAAAAGATCCTGTTTATCAAAAATTACCTACCAACGGTGGCCGGAGTGACCGGCGCGCGAAATGCGTTCATCGAAATGTTGCTCCTGAAGATCAGAAAAAACCTGCGAATCATACAAAACTTAGCAAAGAAATTTACATATTGATTTGCCCGTTTTGAGCTTGCAGCGCCTGAGCCAGCTGGCGGCATTGGTCTTTCGTCGTTGACAGTTCTCTGAAAAATTCTTAGCTAGTAATGACGTCACTGTCTAGTCAATAATGACGTCACTGTATAGCCTCCTAATGACGTCCCTGTCTAGGTCGTAATGATGTCACCGTCTAGTCGCTAGTGACGTCACTGTCTATTCTGCGATGAAGTCACTGGTAAGCCTGCGATCAGGGGCGGCGTTAGGGGTAGGCGACCTGCCGCCACTTGCAAGGGGCCGCCACCAATAAGTAAAAAATTTTTTACTGTGTAGGTAAAAAAATGTTGATCAGCAATTTAGCAAAATATTGTGTAAGTAAACACTGTGGAGGCCCTT
>JAQGBA010001398.1:0-15254 GCA_034698125.1 Prionchulus punctatus | reverse complement strand
CTTGGATTAATAAAATATCATTCCCTGTTTACGGTGTTGCTGTGGTCTTCTAAGTTACAGTATTCAGCTATTACCATCTGCTACGTTACACAGTGTGAAGGGTCTGTATCCTCGCCACAAATTATATACATACATCATATATGTTCTGATACGAGATTATCAACCCCATCAAGACGTCCCTGTGCATATAGCCCTGCATAATATGCATCAGCTGACGCCTATAGCATAGCGTTGCCCTTCCATTGATGGACCTGTAGGCCCACACGCTCCCAGATTGGCATGCCTGGCATACATCAGTGTGTTCAGAACAGGATCGTACCAGTTCAATGCGAACCAGCCGTCCTTGTCCTGACACTGAAAATTCGGGTCGTCTTGATCAAGAGGTCACTGAAAGAAGAGAATATCCGGCTGCAAAATGTGTGTGAAGCGACACCCTTTCCCACCCAAATGGAAGTGACGCCAAATTTTGATCCTGATTTTCGATTTGTGATCGCCGATATTTTGATCGAATATTGGATATAATTATACCATTAGAAAGAGCGGAATTTTCTACGTCGGCTAGTGTAAAAGGTAAGTTTTTATGAATAATTTTCAAAAAATTTTATGTACATGTGAAATTATTGCCCAAGTTAATTTTTTGTAAAAAATCGGCTGAAAATGCCGAATGGTAGCTAAATCCATGCTTTAAAAAATTAAGTTTTATTATTTTTTAATTGAGGATAGTTTAAGGAAGCCACAGAAGTATAGGAATTATAAAACGATGCAGTGGTTGAATTTTTATGGTCATTTAAAATTAATTAATTCTTTTTTATTTTTTTTAGAATGGAAAAAGCGCCGGTTTATGAAATAACTGACATTAACATTAACTTTAACATTAATAAAGATCATCCAGAAATTGTCGGGCGTCGAGTGTGGAACTTTCTTAATTCCAATCAACGTCTCGAGTGCATCATCACGACGATGAAACGATTTCAGTGTCAAATAATTTGAATAGAAAATTTAAGGCGGCTTCAGAATTATTGCATGCAATCAGTAATCGACCAATTACCATCGAAGATTTTAAATTACCACAAAAAGATAAATTGCCGAAGAGAATCGATTTTGATCATCGACTATATTTTTTGGCAAATGCTACAAAGTTCATATATGTCTACATGAAGAATCCTAAGCTGCTGTTGCCATCAGAATCTATTTCCAACAATTCTGCTTAATCGCTGTCATCCGAATCGACTTTGAGCACCAACTTTTGTCCGGGATTTACAATGAATGATCCAGTATTATCTAAAATCGAGTGCAAGTCCATTAAAGTAAGGGTCTTTTAATTTGTTTTTTAAAAAATTTTTAAGCTTGATTATTTTTAGAGAATTGGCGATCTTCTACGAAGTCCGTATTGTCGAGGATTCAAGAAGAAAAATTGTTCAATTTGCAATTATTGTTATCAAGGTCAATTCATTCTGAAACAAGCGATTAAATGGCGGAAATGTTCAGGCGTCGGCGCATCGTTTCAAGAAACGGTGTCCAAATTGGAATGGGACCGAGTTCGAAATCGATTCGGTAAAATTTTAATGAGCCCGACCAGTATTCGATCAAAAGACTGTCAATTATTGAAAAGAAATCAACAAACGTCTTGTACTCCATGCAAGAAGAAGAAGGTATTGAACACCTTGAAACGGAAGTTGGTCAAACATCCTGTACCTTGAGAAAAGAGGCTCAAATTTAGCGGTCCCAAGAATTTAGCGTCACCAGAAAAGGAAGGAAGGATGAGAATTTTGGCCAAAGAAGCAAAACGAAAATCGGATGAATTAAGGCGAAAAGGCTAATTTGGAATTATCGAAACATCGATCCAAAATTGTGATCATCGACAAGGCTTTAGTGTCATTGAAAGAATCGTTCGAAAGGGACCATTCAAAATTATTGACACCAACATGTAAATGGATCACATCTGGAGAAAAATGTCAAGAACAGATCAACAACGTTACGTTGGAGAAACTTTGTCGGCATGTGAAAAATAGTCATCTTATCCTTCAAATGATGACCTTTCAAGAAATTCAAGAGCAACCATTCGATAGGAAATACGTCTGCAAATGGGAAGACTGCACTCGTCGGGCACTGTTTCCCAATTATCAATGATTGAAGAAACAGTGAACACGCCAGCGATAAGGAGCAATTGATTAAATTTCATAGTACCATATGCGCCGCCATCAACAGCAACTGACATCCAAGTGGTCATCGTTACAATGCCGAATTAAAATCGCTATGTGCCCAAAATTATCGCAGTCGAAAATCGTACAAAAGGGCCCATCGAATGTTGACTTTATTACTGCCATCCTTGAAAAGCATCTTAGCAGACCAAAAGAAATTGGGCGACGTCAAAGCTGATATTGATTTTGGGGTTATCGCAAAATTCAAAGAGCTCACAGTGACAAGACCTAATTTTCATTATGGAACATTAGTGTTCGACGAGGTAAGGTCTATTTTATTTTATAATTTTGTGCGCAAAGGTTGATTATGATAGCTAATGCCTTTTTATTTCAGGTCCTCATTCGTCCCGGAATCAAATTTAATTCGTCCGATCACAATTTATTTGGATATGCTCACGGAGTTGATCAAAAGGAGCTAGCACAGCAAATGTTGGTCTTCCAATATATTCCTCTTTTTGCCCTGAAGCGGTAAGTCTTTTTTTTCATTTTAGAATTGACATTGCATGAATTTTTTCTGATTTTAGGCATGCAATCAACATGGTATGCTACCTTGGGTTTGACAAGCGAAAAATTGAATGGATATTTTTGGACAATAATTCGAATCTTGCATTTTTACAGTATCTCCATTTTGGGCATTGTGTGTGATGGAGCAGCAAATAATCGATCGTTTCAAAAATCCTGTTTGGGAAATAAGGTCAATTAGCAAGTCAAACTTTATGTTGGCATTTTTTAGTGTCAAGTGACAACTGTCTTTTCTTTTAGTGAGAAATTATGGATGGATAATAAGGCGGCACCCAGTCAAAGAATTTATATTTTATCTGATCCGTCCCATGCCATAAAGAAGCTTCGAAATAGCTTGATGAAATCGAGGATGAAAAATCGATGTATTTTGAGTAATAACCAATACATAAGGTAAGCTACAATAATTTAAAGTTTATATTCCTTTATAAATTAACTTTTTTAGATGGCATTATGTGATTTAGGTATAGGTTTATCATAGGTATAGGTATAGGTATAGGTTTTATCATTGGCAGAAGAAGAGAAGTTCTCAGGCCAAATGAATCGATCGTTTTCTAATTGACCAAAAACATATTCGAATGACCTCTTTCGGCCAAATGAATGTAAAATTGGCAATTGATGTCTTCAGTCATCAAACAGAAAGCATCATGATGGAGACGGAAGTGGGAAGTTTGGGTAAGCCAAATGAATTAACGGATGGTTCTGAGAGTAAGGCAATTATTACTTTATTACTTATTTATTTATTACTAATTATTACTTATTACTCTGCATGAACATTTAGTTTACAGGTTGGTGCAGGCTGACGTGTTTAGCCAGCGGGCAACGTCTGGAAGTTGTAACGTCGTTGCTGGTTACCAGCCTGGTAAATATTCTTCATTACAACTGTACCCATTGTTCAGGGTCCAGCACAATGTGAATAAGGGCGTGGCATCTTTCTTGTTAGTAAGCAATAATTATTTCGAACGATTATTTAAATTATTACAAAACTCCTGGTTACTCCCCACTCATCCGAATCCTTTCTGTTGTTGTTGGATGTAAATTCGTTGATCATTTCTATGAGTGTAGAATTTTATACATTTTATGGTTCTGTGAGTTAATTTTTTTTAAATGCACAATTTTGGGTCAACGCTTGTTTTATTTTTCTTGTTATGTAATGGGTCGATCTGATACTTGTTAGGAGGATCGAAACGTTTTCATTTTGCAGATGCTAGAGGGCAATGCATCGTGCTTTCACCTTTTACCAGGGCTGGTTTCCCAATGGTTTCATGGCGCCATTGGATGTTGGCACATTTATGGATGCTGTGGGGCGTTCGGGGCCGGCATCAGCCAGCACAAGTCACATCATGTTCCTCTCCTACTAAAATGTCCAGGGTTCGGCATTGCGGAATGGGACATTTATTTTCAGCAAGGTAGGTTGCCAGGAGTCAACAGTATGAACCAAACTGGCAAATGTAGGATCTGGAACCACAATACATGTGGCCTCATCCACAAGCTGCATCTGGACAAAGAGGACCTCCAAGGGGGCAACCAGAAGCCCCCCCTCCCCGACGATTGTGATATATCGTACTGTTATGTATGTAACTCAGTACCTCACTGAGGTAACCCTTGGGTGGCTTCTACAGTAGGACGTGGTGGTCACGGAAGGTCGAGTGGCAATGTTTGCACATCCCCTCCTAGACTATAGTTCAACTATGGAATGATAAACTATATTGAACGAAAGTACTTTTAGAGTTGCTAGCTCATTTTTAGTGCGCTTGCTTCAAAGGAGCGAGTAGCACCGGCTCACTGCCTCTGTATAGCACGTGTGGATGGTGGAGAAGTCACTGACTACTCGTGTTGTCAGAGGGCAGCTCATGCAGTCTGACCTGTTGGCTGCAAAGCAGGTTAAATGCCACTCTCTCGATCATGTGACTCACCTGATCAACCTGGTGTCTGAAGTCGACCTGGGGGAACATTGCAAGCTCCATCATTCCTGGTTGGAAACTCCTTATCGACCTTATTCTTTTCTCTCTCTTGTGTCCAGTATGTTTCCACTGAGCCATTCAAACTGAACGACATCATTTATATAAAATCGTTCAAATTATAAATTATTTATTATATTTTGCAATGAACTATATTCCAACGAAACCAGTGTGTCGACCACCACCTGACTCTCCTACGAATCGCCGAGTGGACAATCGCCGCCAGTGGAAGAACCATTCATTGATATACCTTTGTGACAGGTACATCCTTGTTGTAGTGTACCCTAACGTGGAGGCTTGTTCGTTTTATTACATATTGTGACCCCTTTTCGTTGTCATTATTGTCTTCATTATAGTTCCTCGATTAGTTATTAGTTATTTCCTCGAACCTAAGTGCCCATAGAGTTCTCGGCTTATCTGAAGCCTCTTTAGCTAAGTCAGGCTGAGCTGAGTAGACTCCGGAAGTGTATATCCGAGGTATTTTCCATAAGAGTGCCACGCATTCTATAGTCTTGCCGAAGCAGCAGCTGAACTAGTTATTGGACCTATTCGTTGGTTGATGTTTGTTTGATGAATGTCCACATTTGCTGTTCTATGTTTAGGGCATGTGACAAAGGATGAGCAACAAAAAAAGAACCAAAGTAAAGATAAAAGGCATAAAGAACGATTTAGACTTGGTGGATATTTGGAGACATTTACATGAGGAGGAGACTCAGTTTACCTGGCGCCAGAAGAATCCTTCAGTAATGTGTAGGATAGATTACTGATTTATTTCAAGTGAGTTAATTCGGACAACAAAGAACTGTGAAATAGTATCAGAATGTGATTCGGATCACAAAGCAGTAATGCTAAGGATAAAAGGTACTCGACATCAAAAGCCAAGATCATGACTGTGGAAATTTAATACAAGTCTGATAAAGGACGCAGAATATGACAAGTTATTGGGAAATGTAATACTACTAGAAGGACTTGCATTTATAAAATGAAAACATAGTGTAAGAATATGATAGGGTAAAAGCAGAACTACATGGGATTGAGGATGGCAATGCATATCTGACAGTAGCAATTCGAAAACTAAGATGGAAATTGCACAGAGAGTAAGCAACAAAATACTTTTTAGGAATGGAAAAGAGGCACTGTGCAAAGAAAGTTATAAAGACTGTTAATTTGAAAAAAATTTGAAATTTCCAAAATTTGAATCAAGTTTTATCTCAATCGACGACTCATTTAACTTATCAGTTTTGCAAAGATCGCAAATCGCTTGCATTTTTCGATTTTTTCGATCTTTTTGAATCAATCGCAAAAGTATTGGAAAAATTTGTGGCTATTCGCTTGGAGACGCTGAAAACTTATTTCTCAAATGGCTACCAGAGATCACATCGAAAAAAAAGTGCTAGCTCGGCAGTATTTCATCAAGTATACAAATTCGCCACGAATTACATTTGATTTGTTTGAGTCCGTTGGTGCAAAACGGTTTCGGATTTCATCTGTAATATCATGACAAGGAGAAAGATAAAGAGAATTTGCTCAGTTTAGTGTATGGATTTCACTTGCTTCAGCATTAATTGGTTCAAACGGCTGTCGATTGGCGATGATCAGATGTTCAACAATCTGGACAATTCACATGTAAAGTTCAGTTGTGAGCACTTCTTTTGTTTTTTAGCTGAAAATTGCTGTCCTTTTTAAAAACAACTCATCACAATTTTTTTCAATGCTATTTGATGAAACTGATTACGTTGCACAGATTGAAGGATTACTCCAAACAAATTTGACATTGACAGTAAGACTTTCTCAGCCAACAAATCGAATAAAATAAACCAATCATTTTTCCAACTTCGAAATCAATGCATTCTGTCTAATCTTTCAACATCGCATTTTCGACTTACCTGCCACAAATTTTCGCTGAATGGAGCAAAGTGAAAAAAAACAACTTCATTTTTGTTTTGTCACCATCTTTGGAGTATTTGATTTGGCTAATGGAGAAGCTAGATTAATTTTTGGTGATTCCCTCGACAGATGTACAGCCATTGTAATCGACCCTTCGTCATGAACATTGGAAGCAACATCGGAAAGGAGATCAGCATCAAAAACGGAAACGACATCGGATCGTCCTTTGGTTGTTCCTCTTTGCTCAAATCAAACATGGCCATCAGAGTCTGTGCATTACAGTTCAGTTTTCGCAAAGCAACATGGTGGCGCTACTTGACTACTCTATGGTTCGCTATACAGTAGAAGTTTTGGGGGTCACGGTTGATCGAAAACAAGCTAGCTCATATACTAGCTCGAATCTGCAAAGGGAGGCGCTTTTCTGACAAATTTAATATTACGGTTCATGATTGGGGGCCTACCCTCGTTCATAGGTTTCACATCGCTGATCACTTACAGTATGGCACAATAGCGGGGTGTGATTTCAACGATGCGAATCGAGTCGTTGGAAAAAAATTATCAGAAAAAGGGCATGATCAACGTTCTACCAACAAATTGGCACTGGCGGTAAGGTTTTCTTTAAACAAAAAACAGCTTTTAAAGTGAGTTCCTTCAGCCAACTTGCAAATCAGTTGACTGTCTATTTTTTCAGCATCGTATTTCTGACTTACCTCCCACAAAATTTTTGAAGTTGAGCAAGTCGGAGCTCAATTTGCTGATTTACATTCCATATTTTCTCATATAGAAGAGGCTCCTGCTTAATCTAAAATTAAGTTGAAAATTCTCTTTTCTATATTGAAGCTACTTTTGCAATGCGCAGAGTTTGTTTTTGCATTTTAAAATCTGGTTTAAGCTATAAGTACTCCTTCCAGTGCATTATTTTATCTTATCTTATGTAAATAAATGGTGAGTGTGAATATGCAACGCTACGTTCTGTTCCATGATCGAGACTAAGTTATGGCTCAAGTTATCACCAAGTTGTATTTTTGAAGCGTTGAAAATTTTGAAAACTCATTTTAATCGTGAATTGAATCTCGATCATACTTTTCGGAACCCCTAATTGTTGTAATCAATAATGAAAGATGAACTCAAAAAAGTGATCGATGAAATTTTGAAAATGAGTGAATCAATAGAAATCGATGTGGATTTGCTATATCCCCCACTGAGAAGAAGCAATATTTTGGTGTAGGATGAAGAAGATTTGATAAGAGCAGAGAGAACGTCTACAGGAAAGATTGTTGTAAGTAATTTATGGCATGAAATTTGTTTATAACTATTCTTATTAGGCCAAACCTTGATGAGTCATAATTTAATTGCTTTTAAGCTTTTCATGTCAGAGTAACCTGTACAAAATACACCTATCATTGTTTTCTATGTGCAAAAGTTTTATCAGGGCAATACTTTATATATGTGTTCGAAATGTTGGTCTCCATGCTCATCGCAGACTGCTGTGAAAATTTAATTGTTTCCATTGCTAAAATCTTTTTGTGCATTTATTTATTTTATAAACAGTGAACATTTTATACATGTAGTAAGATCAAAAGTTCAAGGAGATTTTTCGATTCTGGTGCTAGTTCTTCTTCTTTTAATAACTTTATACATTCCTTAACTTGAAGTAAATGGAATAATCAGGCTGGTGGCTTGACACTTGAGACTTATAGGCCTGGTGATCAATTTCACAACATTTTCTATTCATATTTCATATAAGTCCCTACAACTCTAGTAAAAACACCATCTAACACGATAAAGTTTACTTGAACAATGACAAAATCGTACAGTTTTTACAGACACAAGAGTAGGCATTAAAATTAGCATAATATTGCATTTAGATACTTTCAATTTTGCAATAAGCATAAACGCACATTTAACAAAATATGAAATACTACAAAAATTAGTAAAAAGAAAGCAACTTTGTTACATTTTTTTCTTATTTTTTGATGTTTTAAGTTGAAACTGGTCGAAAAATGAAGAGAATATCAAAGGCACAAAAAAATAAAGCACACAAAAAAATTGCAAAAAAAAACTAACATCCAGCAAACTGAAAAGAAATCTCACGGGTGGTTTTTACCTAAAGCCGAGATCTATTTCGTCCTCAAATAAAAAAACAAGAAAAATTATGTGTAATAAAGCAAAAGATAAAATTTCCTGGCTAAAAAACACACAAAAACAAATGCATTTTAATGCAACAAGTCTGGACTGTTGAGCTACAGCTGGAACCGAGCGAGGGCACTGTCACAACTGCACGCTGGTGAATCACGCACCTCGTCTGTACGTCTAAGAATCCAAGCCTTGACTTGAAAGAACTGCAAAGGTTTCTCACCAAGCATAAAAAAAGGAAAAATAAAAAACTAGAAAAACAACAAAATTCCCTTAAGGCGATTCACCTTTGATTAAGCTGAATGAAAAAGTTCCACAAATATTTCTCGATGTGCCTTTGTCGCTGCTGTCCATTGGTTCTTCCGGCACATCTTGCAGTAAGTCATCGATATCGACGAAAAGTTTCTTTGTTGGTGGATAAGTCGCGATTACTATAGAAATGCGCAGGACTGAACGGCTTTACCATTTTGTTTTCGTTCTTCTTTTTCCTTTCCTTTTTCCAGTGGGCCATTGCCCGAAACATTTTCCAATTCAGGGAGATTTCCCGCCTTCATCCATAAGTTCCTCACCAGCGCACTGGCTCGGATCCTCGAACAGTTTCGGCTGCAAAAATGGTGGCATCATTGATGTTGTCATTTTTGTTATTGCTCAAGTAAACTTTATCGTGTTAGACGGTGTTTTTACTAGAGTTGTAGGGACTTATACGAAATATGAATAGAAAATGTTGTGAAATTGATCATTTGATTCAATGAAATGAGCAGATAATTCTTTGACTGGTTTGCAGATTTCTTTTTCACGACCTTTAAGCACTAATGGAATGTGAAAGTTCAGCGGCTCGTCATCATGAAGGCGTTCGTGCCCTAGGGCAAGAGTGACCTCAGATGAATTTCGACTAAATTTGTTTTCTGTAAGCTGCTGTTTCTCTGAAGAGTTTGCACAACGAAAATGACACGCTCATCATCCTGCAAAGTAGGAAACATTGCGGCGGACGCACCTTGGGAAGTTTGTTCTGGGCGGGGCATGGAAATGTATTGGGCGAATACAGTAACATCAACTGCACCAGCATCATCCTCTCGGCTGGTTTTTCCTGCAAGTGAACATTCGACATCAACTGCTGGCAACTCAGCATTGATTCAACTAATTTCTTTCTGCATTTTGTTGCGTAGACTTCAGTGGTGTACCACAGAAGATTAAAAGAAACAAAATAAAATAACTTTGAATGTTGCAGTTCCAAAAAGTTGATATGAAAAGCATGCTCTTTGCGACAAAAAATTTGGACAGCAAATTGCTGTGTGCCAGTTGCACAAGGGTGGTATAAAATTCCCTCTTGATTTGAACAGTATTTCGGTCATGTCCAGGTCGGAAACCCCTGATACTTAGCTGCTGCTGCAGTCTCAATTTGGCCTTTGATTTCAAAAGTTTGTATCGCTTAGTGACTACTATGCTGCAAGCCCTGCGCCTCAGTGATGCTAAAGGTTGCATGCGTGCACGAGCTAACAGTTTCAGGCAGTTACTTATTCGCAGCTGGCGCATAAGCATTTGCATGAATACTAAATTTCCAGGTCGACACTGTTTATCGCATTGCAACGAAATTTTAACATTTTAACATTTAACACATTTAAACAGTGTCGACCTGGAAATTTAGTATTCATGCTAATGCTTATGCGCCAGCTGCGAATAAGTAACCGCCTGAAACTGTTAGCTCGTGCACGCATGCAACCCTTAGCATCACTGAGGCGCAGGGCTTGCAGCATAGTAGTTCTGAGAAGGCAGGATTGGCATATCATTCCCAAGACAATCGGGCCCTTTGTAGATCCATTGTTCGGAGGGAACTGGTCGCAGCTCCATTCGTTCCACTAGTCGCACCCAAAAAAATAAGTCATATGGCCCAAGGTCAGCGGCGATCAAAAATGTCATGTCGATGCAATACTGTCCATCCAACCATATTTCCATTGTGACTTCGCCATTGATTTGCAACTCGTTTCCACCGTAACTTGAGTGACTGGTGTATGTCTTTTTCCCACTTGGCCTCTTGCCTTTTCATAACGGATAAGGGCTTTTTCATCAGAGATCGCAATTGGCTCCCAAAACCAATAACAGGACATTTTCTGCCAAACAGAGCCAGCAACCACAGGTATAACTGGGAACATTGATGGTGCCTGGTCGTCAGTTGTTGTGGCTGCACACATTATTGTGGCGGTGAACACTTTGCCTTTGGATTTCAACTTCAAAGGTTTGCTTTTGTTACCTCAAAATTTGGCTTTGACGCTTCCTCTTCGGATAATGGAAATCATTGAAGCAGTGGCCTTTGTTATGGCATCTTTGGCAAATTGTTTGCACTGGTGAGATTAAATATGAGAGCAAAAAAATGAAAAACAAAAATAAATGAATCTTAGCTTCGATTTTTGATCACAGCATGGGTTATGACTGCAACCGAGCGAGGGCACTGTCACAACCCCATGCTGGTGCAACACACACCCCGTCTGTACGTCTAAGAATCTAGGCCTTGACTAGAAAGAACTGCAAAGGTTTCTCACCAAGCATAAAAAAATGAAAAATAAAAAACTAGAAGAACAACAAAATACTTCAAAAACAAAATTCCCTTAAGGTGCATTTAACAAAATATGAAATACTACAAAAATTAGCAAAAAGAAAGCGACTTTGTTACAGAAACTAATAAATGCATGTTTACGAAAAATAAGAATGCTTAAATGAGTGAGACAAAATAGTAGCAACTGCTCACCAAACACGACTCCGAACTAGAATCCCCACTCGTTCGGTGTTTTGCTTCCTACTTGCGCGCGCCCTAGTGGACACGTAACTTATTGCAATACAAATACCGAATGTGGGAATTTCAATTAATCTCAAAAGTATAGCACTGAGTTTTATCATCTTTTAACTGTTTACTTTTATTTTGACCTAAGGAGTGCTTTCGATTTGATACATATGCAGACTTGATGAGTTTGATGTTCTCAAAATGTTATTATGTTGTTCAGGGAAATTAATCTATTTTAGAAGTTATTTAACTTATTAAAAAGCAAAAACGATGACGTGATAGTGAAGTTGCAAAAAGTTTGTCGCATCCAAAGACAATTCGCTTTGTTCAATGTGATTCAAAAGATTCTAAAAAATGTTCAACAAGCCGATTTACTGTGGCGAGGACAACTGTTGAATTCATTTTCGAGTAAGTTTGTTTCTAGCATAATATTTTGTTGTTTAAATTTTAATAACGAGTGCATTGTAAAAGATGTCATTCTTCGAAGCAAATGTCATTATCATTTTTTGCAGATGATGAAATTTCCATTGTTTGGATGAACTTGAAGAAACATTACAAACACGATTTGCAAATGATTGAGAATTATTGGGGACGATTCGATGTACATGTTGGATTGAAAATGGAAACTTTTTATAACCACAATATCATAATAAAAGATGCTGACAATCGATTGAAAAGCAACATAAACAATTTTGATAATCTTTTCGCAACAGACTACAACCGTTTCATTATTACTGGCGATGGTGGATATGGGAAATCAACGTTTGTCCATGAAATGGCTAGACAGTGGGTTTCGGGGTTGGAAACTTGGACGAAAAAGTTTTCATTTTTGTTTCTGATTCGTCTCTCGGAAGTGAAAACCAAAACGGAATCGTTAAAAAGTTTGCTAATGAAATGTCTATGCGAGAAAGATGCAAAGATGACTGCTGACTTGTTGACTGATGAAATGTTTCTCGAAAACAGCCTTTTTGTATTCGATGGACTCGACGAATTGCAGCAGACATTTTGTAAAGAAATAGATGATATTTTGTATGGCAAGGGCGCGAAGCTGGCTAATGTTGTTGTGACGACACGACCGGGCAAACAATTTGAAAGTATTAAGGAAGTTTTTGGCGATAAACTTATCATCGAGTTGAAGGGATTTACGGAGCGCGGAGCTGATGAGCAACTGAAGAAATTTTCTATTAAATCAGATTCACTTGGAAGCGATGTGAGGGATATTTTGAAGGTGCCTCTGTTTAACACACTATTTTGCATAACCCGTGATATTTTAGGTGCATCAATTGGTCGTTTCAACATATGCACGGCTATCGAAAGATTCATTCTGTTTACATGCAAACGTTACAGGGACAACAACCCAAGTTTTACATGAAATACCGAAAAAGAGGTGATTTCAAAACTTGGTCAAGCCGCTCAAATTAAATTTTCATTTATCACTGTTCCCGTCTGTGTCAAATTTCCCGATATTTCTGATGATCTTTTATCAACCGCCATTGGCGCTGGTCTTCTTTATAAAAACAGTATGAGGACAGATTTCCTATATGTACACCAAACCATAGCAGAATATTGTGCAGCCTTCTTCTGGTGTGAAAAAAGTCATTTAACCTTGAGAAAGATTTCCGATTATTATGTTCACTTTTCTGACCCGTATGATGGAGTCTTAGATCATGTAAACTTGTTTTCATGCTTCCTCAGCCATTTCAACCCGAAATATAAATTGCATTTATGGCAAGAATTTTATAATTATCTGCCACGATTGAGTGAATATGAAACTTTGCCAAAAAGGAAATTTGATTCAGGGGTAATTTTCTCACCAGATTCCTTTGTCCTTGATCAAAAGGCAGTTATGGATAAGCTTGAAATTGTTAATACAGATAAATTTTCGCTTCAAGATGCTCACTTTGAGGCGGGAAAAACATTTGAAAATATAACAAAACTGGCGAAAGTTCTACTTGTGGAATGTTTATTTACTATTAGTCCAGACGAATATTTTGAGGAGTACAGAATGAAATCTTTATATTTGTATTGGTGCAAATTTGGGTATCCAATCAAATCTGAAGAAGTGAATACAGCAGAATACTGTGAATAGTACAAGGGCAGATTTCATATATGTACACCAAACCATAGCCGAATATTGTGCAGCCTTCTTTTGGTGTAAAACAATTTCTGTGAAATACATTTCTGATTTTGAGGTTCATTTTTCTGAGCCATATGGTGGAGCCTTAAATTCTCCTAGAGATTTGTTTTCATGCTTCCTCAGCCATTTAAACCCGAAATATAAATTGCATTTATGGCAAGGATTCGATTATTTTGTGCCACAGTTGAATGAATATGAAACTTTGCCGAAACGGAAAATTGTTCAGGGGTGCATTGGTTTTCCAAGTTCCTTTATCGCTGATCAAAACGCAGTACTCGATAAGCTTGAAATTTTTAATACAGGTGAATTTACGCTTCAAGGTGCTCACTTTGAGGCGGGAAAAACATTTGAAAATATAACAAAAATGGCGAAAGTTAAACTTACTTACTGTTCATTTACTATTAGTCCAGACGAATATTTTGAAGAGTATAGAATGAAATCTTTATCTTTGTCTTGGTGCAAATTTCAGTATCCAATCAAATCTGAAGGAGCGGTACACACAGCAGAATACAATACCTTGGACTTAGAAGAACTCCAAGTTAGAGAGAGAAAAGAGGATTTTACAATTGTGCCTTTTTTATCATATGCAGTGAGGCATAGCTCGAAACTGGAATCATTGGTCATTCATACACATCATTCTCTTGATACTGGTGAACATCATCGAAATGATTGGATATCAGCTTTGCAAAATAATGTGCACTTGTCTCTTTCAATGAAATTTCTTGACCTGGGATTATTTGGTGATCCACCTGATTTAACATTGCTTATTGAATCAATATCAAGAATGGCCAATTTGGAAACCGTAAACTTATTTGTGGAACGAAATTTGTCTAAAACGGAAGTGAATGCCTATTCAGTTTTATATAAAAGATTACACCCACAGTCGAGAGATGGGAAGCGAAAGACGAAAATGGAAGAGATGTGAGATGAATTAGTTATTGTTCTCATAATTGTTTAGTTGTCGGAATTGCTGTATTTGGTGAGTGTTTTTTAATTATTTTTTGTTTATTTTATTGTTATTATTCTTTTTTCAAATTTTTTTATAAATTTAATGTTTTCATCGTTATATTCATAAAATTATATTATTAATTATTTTTGTTATTTTTAATTATTATTATTTTATTTATTTTATTTACAAATTGTTGTTTGCGTGATTGCTTTTTAATAATTTTATTATTATTATTATTATTTTATTTATTTTTTATAAATTGATGTTTTTGTCGCTATATTGGTAAAATTATAATTTGCATTCACTTTGAACGACTCAGATTCGATGCAGAATACAGTTCCTTGAGTTGTCATTGAAATAGAACATGACAGCAGAAACTGACACAAACGCATCAACTGCGTGGACATGCATGACTCTATCTGATGCTAAAAATTATTTGCTTCCTCGATTAAGATGTAAAGAAATTTGCTTATTCTGCAATTTTGTTAGATTGTGAAAAAAAGTAAACAAACTTGGTGTTTGTAACACAGACACTTTTCTAACCTTTATTTTATATTTTTATATTTTCTCACTCATATTCATATTCGTATTTGTATCTGTATTTAAATATTTATCTTTATTTTTTTAACTATGATTCATCCACCCACGCATCATATGACAATCATATGATCCGCCCACTCACAAATTC
>JAQGBA010001397.1:0-15277 GCA_034698125.1 Prionchulus punctatus | reverse complement strand
TTAAACGACGTGTTATTTAGAATAACTTTTGGTTAAATGCAAATGTTTCCTTGAACTATGCAGTTCAAGATTTTGTGCAAACCATTCACAATAGAATTTGAACTTGCCGGCTAAACGCGACTGCGCATACCATGCCTGCGCATCACAAAATTGCACCTCCCTCCCACCTGAGTTCACAATGAAAAATATCGAGTTCACTTTGACTTATTAGGCTGTTCTAAGAAAAGAATCTTCAGGTTTACTGTCGGGCGATTTTCATGTTTACTAAATTTTCACGGACTTAATTTTCTCAAGTGTTTTTTCTTCACGCTTGATTGATGGTCTTTGTAGATTTACTTTTCTTAAATTATTCGTTAATTATTTATGAACAATTCCAAATGAAAAAATCTAAGGCTGAATAAAAATAAAGATGAAACGTCAATTTTCCAGGCCACTTTTCAAAGGGTATTTTCTTCGATTCACTAGCAAAAACAGTTTCAAAAAATTACGTACATTTGTTTCAAGATGTAAAAGTCAAGAACTCGTTGTAGTCAATCGAAAGATTTCTGTATTCTTGATGCGCAAGATACAAAAGACGCTTTGATTTTCTTTCCGTTTTGTGCTTGTAATTAAAACGAAACATGTCGAAAATGTGATGCAACTGAAAAGTAAGGATTCCTTCGAAATGGTAAGTTCCATACAAAAGCCGAATGAGTCGACTGTAGTTTCGTCCTCGCAAAGACACCGAATGAAACTTTATTGTACAAAATATATGTCCCCGCCTCTGCCTCAGACGAAATCGTTTCTGTTTCGTTTGAGGATTTACGACGTTTCGCTTAATTCTTTCGTATTTCGTTTTCGCAATATTCTAAGATTACATATATAATAAAAGTGTGACCGAATTGGAAAAATTGGATACTGAAAATGTAAAAATTTTACGATTCAACGAAGTACTTGAAAACGTGTCGATTTCAGGATCGTTAAAAAAACAGAAAAACAAGCCTCGAATACAAGACGCAAATTGAGAGACCTCGATTATAAGACGCAGGCTGTTAATAGACGCATCTGAAGAGTGTTCTCGAATAGAAGACGCGTATTGACTTGCGGATTCCTTGCGAATTAGGAAACGAGCACAAAAACGTCCCTTTAAATATCGTTTAGGCCCCTCGACGAAACATTTACGAGCGTTTTGCCAATCAAAACCCGTATCGTTGTTCATCTCCTCGGACCCCCACCTTGTGCATCTTTACAAATATTCTGTCTTTCAATCGGTCGGGCATTGTGTCGGCGAGCCGAGCCTGTTTCTCACCCCGATGGTCGGTCTCGGATTTGGTTGGATTGATGAAAGATTGAAAGCGGTTTGTACCCACATCAGACAATATTAGAGTGGGTAAATAGCACATTAGACGCTAGCTGGAGTTACTATAGTTCACTGCTCAACTATATTCGAGTAGCAACTATCGTTCACTAAGCGAGCTCGTAAGGCGATTGGCTCGAGCAAGGTTAACAACTTTCACTATAGGTCCCTCGAGGAACTTCTTTTGTATTCCGGCGAGTCATGAAACGGGTCCTCGGGCGAATTGACTTCCGATCTATAGTTAAAAAATTTTCTTCGTTTCCCTTCATACCCTAGCGACCTACTATATTGTCCGACCTTTACCTAGGTACGGAGATGCCGAAGGAACTTGTTCTTAATGAGTCCCAGGGCAAATTGAAATGAAAAACAAATGCAGCATGCTACAATGTTACATTATCAAACCTGAAAATGATCTGTATATGTTTTATGTGCTGGCATATTGAACCGCAGATGACCGAGAAATTTTCTTTCACAAACACACTTTTCGCTCGTTGTCGTCTCGACAGTAAACTTATGCAGATTAAGAAGATGCTCCAGAGATTAGACGAGATAAGTGCGAGGGCTTGCAATATACACTTATTTTCTTTAATCGCCTTAACGATCGGCTTCCGAGATTCCGTCGCCTTAACGGGTGGTGCCTAGCTAATTGTCGGGACTCCTTTCGGTTCCGAAGAACTAACGCCGAGAGAAGCAAATTCAATATACGTTTAATCACCTTGATTGTTGTTGCTTGCGCATTCAACCTACGATCTAATTTGACCGTCTTTCCCAAATCGCTTCTTCTTAAGCCGCGGCTCTAGAACCTCCTCCCTCGGGACCTAAGCTAAATGTCTTAGGTTTACTATTGAGGCAACTATGCCAACTCTAGTTCTAGTTTAATGGATAACTGTAGTCCACGTACTGCAGCCATTTAAGACTCAGTCAACTATCGGAACAAGTTTTTTAAACTGGATCGGTTTCAAAATCGTCTAATATAGTCAAGGTTGACTATTTTTGCTACAGTTCCTCCGCGGAACTAATTTTGTGTTCCGGCGAGTCACGAAACGGGTCCTCGGGCGAATTGACTTCCTGAATAGTTGACGAATTTTCTTCGTTTTCCCTTCGCACCCTAGCGACCTACTGCACTGTCCGACCTTGGCCAGTCTAAGAGGACGCGGAAGGAAATTTGTTCTTATTGAGCCCTAGGGGCAAATTTTTAATGTTTCATTTTTGAACTCGTTTCAACTGATTTTAAGACCTGAAAATGTTGTTCCCTGTTATGTTTCGTTGTCTTTGTCATACTGTAAACAATTCATGAATCCCACTGCGTGCTCTATTTGACTCGCAAGATCAAGCAACTATAGTTAACTATAGTTTAGAATTACCATCCGACTAGATGGCTTCGAGTGATTGCAGATGACCTATTCGACAGTCACGTTTTTGCGCCCGCATTTTAACTGTCCAGGACAGTTTTATGTTCGGCGACGATCAATCCGAGCAAAAACTGGATTCATGACTTAATCCAAGTAAACTTTACTGAAAATGATGAACAACGAACGTGCTACAAATAAAATCAACGACTGCCGATAGCAAAATGGATTACTGTAATTTCAAAAGAAGTTCTTTGGTGACGTTAATTATTTTTCTTTTCGATAAAAACTAAATAATCGCCCATATCGACTTAGCATATGACTGAAACATGCGTGAAAATTATCAAATGTCGACGAAAATAAGAAACATATGAAAAACGGTATAATTTTTTGTAAAAAAATCTAAAGTACAATAACAGACAGTCGTATAGCCTCGGGGGTAGTACTGTATGAAAAACACCGAAAAAATATTATTGTATACAGTACGGACATTCGCGAGCGAGATCATCACAGATTCAAAAAAGATACGAATAACAGTGAAAAAAAATACTGACGTTTACGGTTCAATTTTTGGACCATTACCACATAATACCCAGACGATAAGGAACGTGAAAAAACAAAAAACCTGTACAGAATGACGAGATATAACTCTGAAAAGAAGAAAAACAGGATGAAACGTTTTTTGTACAAGAAAACGTGAAAAATGTTCAGGATCGGTGCTCGAAACGGTGAGCAATGGTCACTTTCGCGATTCTCATTCGAGTTGCTCCAAAAAGTTTGGCGTTTTGAAATACTCCGGTATCGGCTCGTCCATCCGAGCGATCACTTTGTAGATGGCCTTCTTCCACGATGGCTCAGTGTCGCGACCGGCTTGGATGGCAAGAAAGAATTCTCTCAAAGTAGATTCGATCACGCGTCGAAAATTTGTGGGCACCTGCAAATCAAATAAAGTTAAGTTTGCCCAGCGACTATAGTTGTATAGTCGACAGTAGACAGTACTTGGATGTGATTGTTTCGATTGTAATGCAAGTTCAAAACTTTGTACAGTTCCGAATCCAAGCACACTTGAATCTCGTCCGAGCTTCGCACACCTTCGGCCAACGCCTGTCGAGCGTATTTTTCCATTTGAATATAATAAAATTCTCTGAAACATGACAAAAACATGACTAGCTATAACTAGCTAGGTGTACGGTGGAGACTCTTCTCGAGCGTATTCGCATATTTTTAACGAAAATAAAAATTTTGTCGAAGGTGTGCTCCCTTCAGAGAGGACGGCGATGATAACGAAGATTAATCTTATCGAGATAAGTTGAGACGAAGTGGAAAGTCGACATTTCCCTTAGCTAGCTAGCTAGCTAGCCGGCTATGCGATCGCACGATCCCTAGAGACTGTATCGGCGAACGGATATATTTTTCTCAATGCGTCGCATTCGCCGAACACCCCTCGGCGTACGATCGCACTAAAGCATCATCCCAGAAGTTTCTCGTCTAATCTTTTAAATTGGTATCAAAAACCGAACGCGACAAGATCAATTTACGACAAAGAATATATCAATTGCCATTACTTAATGGGTTCTGCGAGTATTATTTACGGTCGCGAATAATTATTTTGTCGTACTGTAAAAGTCTCGCGAATTCGGTTCGTCGATTGAGCGATTGATTGATCTTGATCACTGATCACTGATCTTGATACCTGATCACTGAACACTGATCACTGATCATTGATAGTTGATCAGTGATCACAGATCATTATCACTGATCGTTGATCCTGATCACTGATCACTGACCAAAAATCGATCACTTTCAACTGATCGATTACCATGATCACTGGTCGCTAATCCCTGATTGATTTTGTCTTGCAACTATAGTTCCCATCGTCAGACGACGCCGGTCACCTTAAACGACCTCCATCCGTCCGTCTCGCGGGGCAGTGGAGGGTTTTCGGGTAATTATATTGTGCTCGGATAATCATCGGCAACCGACCAACAACAATAATAATAATGCTTTCTCAATTGACGGCAGGATGTCGAAACGGTCGAAAATCAGAAACGCACATTGAAAATCTGTGGAGAGGGGCGTCATTGTTTAAAAATGCGACCGCAAAAAGTGTCGGCTTCTTTCCTTTCCCAGCACATTCGCGAAACATCTGCTCATTGAATTTTTTTGTTTACGATTTCAAAAACGCATGGATAAGTTTCGTGAGATTTCCTAATATTAATGAGCGAGAACGAATGAACTGTACTTGCTACTGTACTATAGTTGCCGTTGGACTATAGTTGGATTACAGTAACTGTATTTTTGTCGTACAGTACCCTTTTCAAACTCTAGAAGGCAATTAAATTTTTGTTAATCTCATGAATTTGCCCGAATCGCTCGAATAAATTCCATCAACTTGTCTCCAAACAATAACAATAGGTCGCCGAACAATAACAACCCGCGCGTACAGTTCGGTGCTGTACATTAGAGGGAGAGAGAGATAGTCTCCGCGATTTTAGAGTTGCAACCGCTAAAACCTAACCTTCGACGAAAAATATCGTACGATGAACTAGATGGTACGGATCAAAAAAAGTTTTCATGGGAAGGAAACGCACTAGTTGTTCCCTATAGTGTGTTACGTAAACAAGAAAACTGTACGGTGTTGCTCGTTTGATTGCAAAAGTACAGTAAGAGCCGTTTTTCGCTATTGTACAGGTTCTTCGCCGCCTACAGTTCCTCGCTATAATCGCCAGCTATGATACACTTCGTAACACGTTTTTGCCCGTTGCTCATCGAAAGGAAGCGTCGAAAGGGGGCAAAAAAAAAGAAGATTTTACGACTTGTTGTCGTCGACGGACGAACATTTTTATTAAAACGATGGGGCGACGAAAGACAGTTGACGATCAGTAAAATAAAAAATTCCCTCTTTCTCTCGCTAGCCAACCCCACATCTGGCGCCCCCTCGAGAGAGCAACGATCTAATTTCTATCTCTTTCCATTTTTCTAAAATCTATAGTAGGTATTTTCGAAGAGAGGCTCTGACGGATAGAACGATTTTGAGAGACTAGTCTCCGGAGGCAGATAGATGAGAGTGAGAGAGAGAAAGAGAGAGAGGCTACCATGTTGACACACCTGGTCGACCAATTTCCTCTCCTTGCTCGCTAGGCGCTCGGCCAGCGCGTAAAATTTGCTCGCCTAGCTCGCTATCTCGCCCGAAATGCAAATTTCATCAACAATTAATGCTAACTCATTTTCGGATGACTCTAAACGACGATTTCCTCCGCGCGAAGCCTCTCCTCGTATAGTTTAGGGCGAGGGGAGTCCGAGGTAATTTTATATCGAATTGATCTTAGGGTCTCGGGTTCTCCCTCCTAAGCACCCACCTGGACACGACGAAGAAGAATAAGAGGAGGAAAACGTAGAATCAATACCGTTTTTCCTCGCTGGCTACTACCTTTTCGAGCTCTATCTCGTCTCCACTCCGTCTCTATATAAAAGACACTTAGATTGAATGTCGTCGAGCAATTTCCGAAATGGTCCACATTCACCTTTGGACAATCAACGGAGATTGAGGAGACATTTGCACAAGAAATTGATTGTAATTACCCGAGAGCAATTTAAGATATTAACGGGGCGGAAAAAAGCTAGAAACGAGCGCTAGCCAGCGAGCAACAAGGGCGCGAACCTAACCTAAGCGACACCACTTAGTCGAAGCGTTATTAGAGACGACCGACGACGTTCTTTCTATCTCCTCTATAAAATCTACTCTACACCTCGACTATAGACGCTACAGTAAGACGAACGGCCGAGGAAGCACATGGAAAAACAAATTCAACGCCACGGTTCGTCAACTGTAGAGCCCTCCCATGGGGAGGGTCTCTTTGAGGCGATGAACCAAGAAAATTAGATAAACGACATTTTGTGCGATTTCAATCTGATGAGAAAATTTTGAAAATCTGGCACCGATTCGTACGCTCTACAGTTGCTACAAATTGCGTTGTAACGGAAAAATGCGCGATATCGAGCAAATACGTACCTAAAATTCGAAAACCATTTCACCAACTGAGCCGTATTGTTTTTATTGAAGCGAATGTCGGGGAAAAACGCCTTCAATAACGCGCTGCTGGGGTACCGCGTGAAAAAGAACATTAATTTCGCTTTTCGCAAATGCATCGGCGTTAAAGTAGTGCTGAAAAAAAATAAGACAGTGAACTATAGTTGTCATTTGGCAACTACTGCCGTTGTATAAGAGCAGCCATGAAACGTTATAGTCTCAGCATGAGATCAACGGACATTATAGATACTAGTTACCGGTCGTCTATAGTCGCTGGCCACTGGTCAACTATAGTCAATGGCCACTGGACATCTATGGACATTGGTCGAGTACCTTTGAGGCATGTTAGGATCGTATGGTGTCATCTCGGATCCGGTACCGTCGGAATTGTCCGGGCTGTTGGCGCCGATGTCACTGTCGTCCAAGCTACCGTAGGAGTGATTCTGGAACATCTGATGAGGTACCATCGTCGGATATCCGAACGTGGCCGGCGAATTGTTGCCGGTGGCGGTCTCGTCCTGCCTCAACGGTAACTTGCTCACCCGGGTATCGGTGACTTTGCTGCGTTTCTTGCGCGCAAGCCCGAAAGCCAGGCTCGATTCGTCGCCGGATTTTGGTCCCAGACCACCGGCACCGAGATTGTTCAAATACGGGTTGCCATTGGTGGTGTACTGAGGAAAGATTGATTGACCATTTGCGGCAGCAGACGTTGCAGCAGGACTGCCGAAATTAAAATTCGACGCGAACGGCATCGTCGGGTTGTAGTAGAATGGAGGAAAATAGAACGGCGGCCTGCCGACTTGAGGCGCTTGCCGTTGATGTTCCACGCCAGCGAATCCTGCAGGATGATGTCTGTGCTGTTCCATAGCCGCCTGCTGAGCAGACGCCAAAGCCGCGAGCCGTTCGGCTTCGGCCTGCAGATACTGACCGACGATTTTGTCGACGGTCAAATTCATCGAGCTGATCAGTTCCGTTTTCAAATTTGCCGCCAAAGTTTTCAAATCTTTCTGTGACGTTGCCTGCTGAGCAGGAGCAGGCGCGCCAGCGAGGTTGATTTTTGCGTCGGTTGTGGCGCTGGCGTCCGCAGATTTAGTAGGCTGCGCGTCTTTGGTATCGTTTTGTACCGCACCGACGGTCAATGTCGGCGGTGCCACGGGCGCCAATGATGGACCATTCCCGGTCAGTGATGGACCATTCCCGCCAAGACCGTACATGTACCGTTTCTGCTGGGCGGCGAACATTTCCATGTACCGCTGCTGCATGACGAATATCTCGCTTTGCATGCGCTTGATTTCCGTTTTCATTTTACCGTCCGTTTCTCGCACGGTCTCGGGCAGACCACCGGCTCCGGCGCCGGCCGGCTTTCCGTCTGAGTCTTCGCCGAGAGATTCGTCGCCGTCGAAGTCGTCCTCCATTTCGTTGGCTTCGTCGAACTCGTCGGCCAGCTCGCGTTCCATCAACGCTTCCTCGTCGCCGGGCGCCAAGTCCAACTGCTGCGGCTGGTACTGTTTTCGCTTGGACTTCGGCGTACCTTCGGAACCGAACCCGCCTTGAGCGCCCTCGGGGCTGGAGCCGTCCGGGCCGTTGGACCTGGCCGACGGACTCGGCGAGCTGGTTTGGATGGTGCTGATGATGTTCTCGACCCTGGCCTTCTTTTGCTGTACCTCGCACTCGTCATCGTCTTCATCCTCTTCAACGGTATCTTGATTCTCGGCGCAGTCGGCTTCCTGTTTGACGCAGGCGCCGTTCTCGACAACTTTTTCTTCGGAAGGCTTTTTGTCGTCATCCTTCGCCGGGCTAGCATGATTTTTTGCTTCCGTCGCATCATTTTGGGCCGGGTTCCTGTGCTGTTGCTGCTGTTGCATTCTGAGAAAGTTCTGCACGTACGGATTGTTCCAGTAGTTGGGCAGTGAACTGTAGACGTTCTCGTAAGCGGCTCTGAAATAGTTTTGCTGTTGCTGCTGCTGCTGTTGCTGGGGGTCGGCCGCCATAGCCGACGATGTGTCCGGCGACGACGAGGATGTCTTCTGAGCGTTGAACGGCGACGGTACCACGTATCCGGGTGCCGCGGACATCCCGGTTCCGAAATGGGTCAACGGTCCGACGACCCTACCCGGGGTATAACTCGGTATGCTGTTGTACGTGTTGCGAGGTTCGCCGGCGTCCACCCGTTGCCTGGTTCGCTTTAGCTTTATCCTGGGGCGATCGGATAAGAAGGACGAGTTCAACTGATGAGCCTGTTGATGATGCGCAGGATACGACGCGGATACGAAATACGGATTCGAGGAGGAAAATGGCGAAGACGAATTGTTATTATTGGTATTCGCGAAGTTTGGAAATAGACCGGGCGCCGGCGTAAACCCAGCGGACATAATACGTTAAAAAATCAACCTGAAACATAGAATCTCTGGATTCGCTGCCATTGTGCAACGGGTTTCTGTTCGGTTCGCGAGAGCCGAGAGCTCGGTATCGAGCTAATTAACGCCGCTTCGCGTACAAGCGCGAGCTCATTATATGCGGTCGCCAAGGCTTACAGTAGGCTCTTACCGATTTAAGGAAGAGTCGAGTGACGAGAGAGCGAGAGAGAGAGAGATAGAGATAGAACCTTCAACCGGTGGAGACAAATATGGAAAAAGATTCTTCCTTCTCCGAGAGACAGAGAGAGACCAAGGACGACGTCAGTTTTTGTTACACGGCTCAATCTGCTAATGTTTCGTTTCTGTGCGCGTTCGCCCCCTGATGGCAACTCGATAGTTGATTGGCCAGTGCACCAATCGCGTCGAAATTCCCGCCTACCCGAGCGTCATTGTTGTTGAAATGGTCCGCTGGCTTCCGACTACTATATAGTTATAACGTAGTCTTCGCGCCCTCAATAGCGGACTATAGTTAGAGGTTTTATTACTAACTATAGACGAACTATAGTGCATCAAACATGATCCTTTCGGATACGAATTTATTTATTAGACCGACGCTTTTCGGAAACGAAAAACTGTTTTTATACAAAAGACTCGGCTATAGGTAATCTAAGTCGAGTCGACCTGTCTCGAGTTTCAATAACTGGCTCAACTTCGATAAGAAACTTGAGATAAGTGGCGCTGGCCGACGATGTTTAGGTGACGGAAAACGAAACGCCCCACCGCCGGCTGACGAAAAATGCCCCCGGGCAAAATAATCCTCTTATTAACCTGACGGACTGTAGGTTCGCTTTTCCGTTGCATAATTGGGCCGTGGGTCGTCCGAACGATTCCCACGACTAATTACCGCCACGGTCCACCTCCGTTCACCTTAAATGAACTTCCGAATGCTTCGGCGTCGGCGCGGGCTCATTTCGGCGCTCGTTTGTAGCGTTTCGAGGCGAAAAGTGAATTCATGAATGAACTATAGACCTACGGGCGTAGCATCGGTAGTACGCCGAACGTACCTGCGAATCAGAGCGAGACGACTCGCGTCTCAATTACAAAAGATAGTACATACGCGATTTTTTTTATGAATCGACATTTTGCTCGTTTTCGACGAAATATTGGATGAATTTTTGAATGACCAGGAGTGATTCGGAAACAACTACGGGCCGGAAGGAGTTTCGCACGTAAGACCGACGAAACAGCGACGTGAGTCACGAATCCGGTTTTTACTCGGAATGAACGTCGCCGAACGAAAAAAGTGCGTCGGACGGTGGCAAGACGAGCGCAAAAATGTAACTGTCGATTTGTCTATACAGTAAACACGTAAAAAAAATACTCATCTAGCCGGAAGGAAACTATAATTTTGATCTTGAGAGTGAAATAGAGCGCGTAGGCGGTAGAACCGTAGTTGGACCAGTTTCCGTCGTTCGCAAGCGCAAATCGCGCCGGTAATTCGTCGTTAATCGGCAAAAATGTAAAACGCATGGAACTAAGTGCATGGAACTCAGTTCGTTACGGTCGGCTAACGCGAGTAACTGTCTACAGTAAGCCAGACGAGGCCGACGTCGAAAATAACGCCGCCGAACCGGAAACATCGTCGGCCTGAGCATTTTCAAGACTTAAAAACGGTCGAAACGCTTCGAAAAATGAAACGAAACAAAAATTTGCCCCGAGGGCTCGTTAAGAACGAATTCCAATTCTTAGACGGGCCAAGGTCGGCGCCGGCGTACAGTAGGTCGCTAGGGTATGAAGAGAAAGTCGGAAGAAAATTTTTCGGAAGTCAATTCGCCCGAGGGCCCGATTTACGACTGGCCAGCGCACAAAAGGAGTCCCGGGGGGGTAACTATAGGGATAAGTTGGCAATCAACACGAATATGAAACTGATCTAGTTTTAAGAACTGGTTGAACTTTAATACGCAGGACTATAGTTGCAATGGACTATAGTTGCAATGGAGTATAGTTGCAATGGATTATGGTTGCAATGGAGTATAGTTTCAATAGAACTATAGTTGCAATTTGTAAGAGCCTCTCGAGCCGTCTAACCTCCTCGTACGGTCAACTATAGTCGCCCTTGAAAAATTTTTATAGACACTCGATTTTTCGCGCTCGTCCCTCGTGCGCGACGCTCACGTTCGTTTTTGAGAAATTTTCAAACAAATATCGAGTGCCAAGTTTTGCTCGAGCGCGCAGAAAACGAAACTTATCCGTTCCAGGGGCACGGTTCATTTCCCGACCGACTAACAGTGACAGTAGGCGCCTTAGGGCGTCGACTATAGTTCAGTATTTATCAATCAACTATAGAGCAACTATATTCCGCGCACCTTTCATAGAAAACCCACCGACCCGCGCCCGATAGCGAGCAAATTTCTCGCGTTCTAGGTAATTATAACGCGCAACAACAAGACGCCGTGGTTTGGTTCAACAATGGGGCCCCGGTGTCGTCTGTTTACTTAGATGCTCATGAATAATGTAGATTCGGATAGAGGGTCATGAAAACAATATTGTTGAATATGATTCGGCCCTAAGGGAGGATGAGACAGAAATCTACAGTAGGACATATAAATGGTCATCTAATTTCGCGTAACACACTTAGAAGCCCGGTGAAACTAATAGTTGACCTACGCCGACTAGTTGCTCCAATTTGCTTGCAAAAGCGCGCGCCGGGCAAAAAACGCGCGCCGGCCCAGCCGCTTCCGAGCCCTCGCGGCCAACTCTCGAATGCGGCGAGCGCCATCTAGCGTAAGTTATAATTAACGAAGAAATTAGTTAAGAAAACTAAATTCACGTACCGTAAAAGGCGTTTACGAGCAAAAAACACGATACAACCGTCAACTATTCAAGTTTACCGAAGCGAAGAGAGAGAAATTCTCCTTTTAAGGGCTACGCAAGCAAACCAAATGCAAAGACTGGCTATAAAAGACGTTTTCTTTCGCGGTAGCCTTAAACACGTTCCGCGAACACTGAAAATTTGCTCCCCGCCCCGTTTTTGTAGGAGAAAACGAAAAACGACAGAAAACGTGGCCTGGCCAAACAAAGTGATATTTACCGAGGCGAATATATTATGAAAAGGAGAGAGAGAGCGAGAGAGGGGCGAGTGTATTAAGTTTTTGCCAGTAGGCGAGCGAAATTCTCGCTCATTTCTACAATCAACACGGCTCTCTTCAACCACCTTTCACCCCAACTATAGAGCAGCCATATCCCCAACTATAGAGCAATATTCTCCCCAACTATAAAGCAGAATTCCACCAACTATAGAGCAGAATTCCCCCAAGTATACAGCAGGATTTCCTCAACTATAGAGTGACCTTTCCGCAAACTATAGTCGATATATGAACCAACTATAGCCAGTGCATGACACCAATGGCTTGTGCCAAGATGGAACCCATTTCGCTTGCTTGCGCGTGTCCAAAATTTGTTCAGCCTTACATCTACGCCAGCGCCTTTGCTTTGGGTAAAGTGAATAAAAAAAGTCAACATGTACACATTCATTTCTCGTACCTTATGAACACGCAAAAAGCGCCATAGACAGTGAGATATCGAGCAACCGGTCGCGCTCTATGGAAGGTAAAGGAATATTTTCCGGATCTGGCGCCCGACCGGGCGTGCTTAAATTTAAAATTCAAATTAAGGTGCTCAAGTAACTTAAACGGGCTATAGTTGAGTATAGTTGAGAACGCGCTATAGTTGAATAGAACAGTCTCCAGTCGCGACTAAAGTTTGACAACTACCTGGAGCTATGTAACTAGCTTACTCAGCCCAATCACCTGTAAAGAATTCGCGCAAGCTGAAAACATGCGCTGGGCTAGTCGTCTATCTATACCGAAACGTTTGCGAGAGCTTATGCGATGGTTTAAGTGTAATAAGAAATGTGTCTTATAAATTCACATCGCATACGCAGACCGAACCGAATAGTCTACTAGCCAGTGCTTTTTTTTATATTTGCTTCTCGAAATCTAAATCGAAACTTTTGCAAAATGTTGGTCGGCTGGTGGTGTATGTATGTTTTTTTAGCTCGTTCCCGGGCAAATCTTTTAACCTTTGCATTTACAACTTGCTAACTTACTCGAGCAATCGTCTTACGACCTCGTTTAGTGAGCTATAGTTGCTACTCGACTATAGTCGGTCGGTGAACTATAGTAACTCTAGCTATAGCGTCTTATGAGCTATTTTCCGCTTTAATATTATCCGATTTGGGTACAAAACGCTTTCAATCTTTCATCAATCCAACCAAAACCCGAGACCCACCATCGGGGTGAGAAACGGGCTCGGCTCGCCGACACAATGCCCGACCGATTGAAAGACAGGATATTTGAAAAGATGCACAAGGTGGGGGTCCGAGGAGATGAAAAACGATACAGGGGTTTTGATTCGCAAAAACGCTCGTAAACGTTTCGTCAAGGGGCCTAAACGATATTTAAAACGACGTTTTCGTACTCGTTTACTTGTTCACAAAGAATCCATAAGCCAACACGCGTCTTCTATTCGAGAACACTCTTCAGATGAGTCTATTAACAGACTGCGTATTATAATCGAGGTCTGTTACCACATGTGTAATAATCGAGGTCTCTCAACATGCGTCTTATAATCAAGGTTTTTCAACGTGCATCTTATAATCGATGTCTCTTAACATGCGTCTTATAATCGAGGTCTGTAAGCATGCGTATTATAATCGAGGGTTCCCAAGGTGCGTCTTGTATTCGAGGTTTCTTTTTCTGCTATATTTTTTACGATTCTGAAATCGACACGTTTCCGCGTACTTCGGTGGACCGAATCGTAAAATTTTACAACATTTTCGGTATCCAATTTCTCCAATTCGGTCTCACTTTTATTATAATCTTAGAATATTGCGAAAACGAAATGCGAAAGGATTAAGCGAAATGTCGTAAAACCTCAAACGAAATAGAAACGAGTTCCGCTGAGGCATGGGCCAGGACGTTTATTTTGTATAATAAAGTCTCATTCGGTATCTTTGAGAGGACGAGACGACTGACGACTCATCCGGCTTTTGTACGAAACCGACCATTTCGAACGAATCCCTGTTTTTCAATTGAATCACATTTCGACACGTTTCGTCTTCATACAAACGCAAAAACGGCAAGAAAATAAAACTGTGTTTTGTATCAAAATCAAGAATACAATACTATTTCAACAATGACCACACTTTTACATCTCAAAATTAATTTCATGGAACTGTTTTTGCTACCGATTCGAAGAAAACAATCAAGAAAAGTAGCTTGGAAAATTGATGTTTCGTCTTTAATATTCATTCAGCCTTAGATTTTTTTATTGGAATTGTTCATGAATAATTAACGAATCACTTAAGAAAAGTAAATCGACGAAGACCGTAAATCAAGCGCGAAGAAAAACCACTTGAGAAAATTAAGTCCGCGAAAACAGTAAACACGAAAATCGCTATACCTACCTGAAGAATCGTCTCTTTCGCGAAAATCGACCGGGCTTTTAAGAAAAGCAAACAAGAAAAATGCTCAGAGCAATCGCCAAATTGAAAAATAATAGTCATTTTGTCGGCCTCTACAGTAGACCTTAGACATTTAGGGGAGGTCCCGCGGGAGGAGGTTCGGAGCCGCGGCTTAAGAAGAAGTCAATGAGAAAGACGGTTAAATTAGATCGAAAGTTGAATGCGAGGAAAAACAATCAAGAAGATTAAACGGATCGGAGACGTATATTGAATTTGCTTCTCTCGGTGTGCGTCCTTCGGAACCGAAAGGAGTCCGGACAATTAGCTGGCCGCCACCCGTTAAGGTGACGGAATCTCGGGAGGCGATCGTTGAGGCGATTAAAGAAAATTGAAGTGTATATCCTCTTCGCCGGATCCATTTCGCTTTACGACGCAAAACGTATAATATTTGTAATTATACGAAAGCCCTCGCACTTATCTCGTCTAATCTCTCGAGCGACTCAGATGACGAGGCTTAAAGAAGAATCGTTCTCCTTCGCGCGTAAAGGTTTACTGTAAGAACAGAATTAGCACAGTTCACTTGGAATGAAAGCAAAAAAAAGTGCTTTCTTCAAGTATGTAGATGTTTCGAGTCTTTTCTACAAACTTGAACTAATCGTAAAATATATTTCTGTTCAGTACTTTGTACCTTGAAAATCGTGAGCACAGTAAATTTGTCAATTCTCTTCCACAGTCCACCTC
>JAQGBA010001396.1:0-15291 GCA_034698125.1 Prionchulus punctatus | reverse complement strand
CACATTTTCACTCATAAAATGTTGTACAGCGAAGAACTTTCCCTTATCAATATTCTGGGAATAGAAGCTGTACATTCGCAATCTAAGGGTATCCTCCTTCGATGACATTTTTTGCTTCGAAAAAAATGACTACACCCAAACAAACGCACCTTGCAAGATAGACCTTTTCAAGGGCTTTCTGGTAGTGTGTTTAAAACCACTTTACATTAGAGCAGTTGTGCGCTAGCGCGCCAAAAAGGCAGTCTCGATTTTTAGTGGACACCCGTTAAGTTTAAAGATACTTGTATCAGCCGCACACACATTTTGCGTTAGTGCGACAAGATGGAATCGCACCAAGGTGAGCAAGCAAAAATACAAATAGTAAAATGAATTATGTCAATACATGTACTCGCCAAAAATTATCCAAAATGTTTGAAAAACAGAAAAATATACAGGGTGTGCCAAAAGTTCTGCAAATTACTTTCAACGACTTTACTCGAGAACTATAACGAATTTCTTCAAAACCTTTGGTGCACAACTAAGGTACTATGTCAAGAATGTACACAAGAAATTTCATTCCATCACCCTGAACCGCACGCTGTAAACGATCGCGCCAGCTGTCGATGGCGGCACGCACAATGCTCATGGGTTATCGTTATCGCTCGCTTCAGGGCGTCGACGCTATGGTGCTGTTTTGCATTAACCTTTGCCTCCAACACCCCCCAAATGGAATAGTCCATAGGGTTGAGGTCGGGGGAGGACTAGAAAGTAACAACTTTACTATTTTAATAAATTATAAAATGATAAAATTTACCGAGCTGGTTTCGGCGGACTTTTTGAACGAACGCTTCGCTTTTCGAATGATTGGCCGCCTTGCGGTCGATGGTCTTGTATTTGTTCTTCTTCTTGTTGAGGAAGACCCTACAATATGAAAATTATTGAAATGATAGATAGCTGCACGGAACATTAAATGTGCAAATAAGCCAACAGATGTTGCGGCATTAATAATTGCAACAATATCTTAGTGCTGGACCTGACAAACTAACTCGGAATTGACGTTCCATGTTTTGTTTTTCCATAGTTATACGCTTCGAAATCGTGCTGGAAAGTCTTGCACCCAAATCGGGATTGCTTTCACGTAATTCATGTAATAATATTTCTTGCGACAGACAAACTGCAGACAATTGTTCTGAACTGAAACAAACAGATTAAAAAAGTAGAGAGATTAACAAACATAACGTTTTGAAAATAAGATAATAGCTCCTACAGCAAATCGTTTAAAATTACTTTCTTGTATCCTCATCGCAGCAGCAGCGGTACCAAAACATCACTAACAATCAAAAGATAACAATTAATTAAACCCGAAATGTCACTCTCTTTGCAAGAAATTTAACACTGAGAAAGAAAATCATACAAGTGTTTAGTTACAATATACAGCGAAGGAGTTCCTGTTAGGTCCATGTTTTACAGTTCGTGTAATAACATTTCTTGGGACAGACGAACCGCCGCCAATTGTTCCTTGAACTGAAACAAACAGAATACGATTAAAAAAGTAGAGATTAACAAACATAACGTTTTGAAAAATAAGATAATAGCTCTTACAGCAGATCGTTTAAAATTACTTTCTCGTATCCCCATCGCAGCAGCAGCGCGAACTGGTATCAAAACATCACTAACAATCAAAAGATAACAATTAATTAAACCCGAAATGTCACTGTCTTTACAAGCGAACATGCAAGAAATTTAACACTGAAAAAAGAAAATCATACAAGTGATTAGTGAAAATATACAGTGAAGAAGTTCCTGTTAGGCACATGTCTTACTTACGGATTTATTTCCTTCCATTGTACAAAAGTAAGGTATCGAACGGCAGCAAACTTGGATGCAAATCTTGGTCGAGATTTCTTAGCTGAAATGGACTGCATAAAATCTTGAATCATAAACTGGTATGTAAAATGGCTACTCACAGGCGCAAATCGGAATTGTTCCAGCAGAAAATCGACAGCACGAATTTGTTTTGAGTACAATTTCGAAAAAGTAATTCAAAATTTTCTTTTGCCAAGTCTATGTATTACTGTCATAAAGTGCTGCCAAGGACCATTTCAATTAGGCAGCGCTTTGTCTGCAAGCTAATCGAAGCGCAAAAATCAAAAATTTTGTGCATAGTTGCAAACGGAAATAAAAATCGCAGCAAAAATAAACTAATCATCACACTGGACAATCAATGCTAACATGATGAAATTAATAAATTCGATAATACCATATTTATTCTAATGAGAGACGCACCTTCAGTCGCATTGAAAAAATAAGAGACGTGACTCTTATTAGAATAAGTACAGTAATAAAACAAAATCAAATCAAATGCAAAACAAGAATAAGTGAAAGCCCGTTACAAGAGTTAAAGGTAGATCAGATTTCGTTGCAGCAACACAAATAAACAGAAAAATTGTAGCAAATTGAAGGAAATCGGTAGGCAGATTGAGAGCGCGTATTTTAAACGATTTTTGTATCAAACTTCTTTCTAAATTTTTCCATGCTTTGACAATCCATTCGCAAAGCAAATCCAAACTGGAATGTTTTATATTTCCAACTTCAGAATGCTCCTATTTGTTGTTGTGTATCCAATCTTCATATATTTCTTTCAGATATTGATGAATGGCTTGTTCCATGAAACATCAGGAGCCTGAATAATTCCTGTGCATCCCGCAGGAATAACACCCATATCAATGTTATATTCTTTGAATAAGTTTTTAATCTCTTCCATTATGTGAAACCGAAAACTGTCCCAAGCTAAGAAACGTCGGTGGAAGCAAAACTTTCCAATCACTTTGTCAATGAACGTTTTTGTTGTCATTTCGTCGAACCAACCTTTAGTATTGTATGCAATTACAAGTTCATTTTTATATTTCTCTTCTAATTCAATCAGAGGTCGTTTTCTCTTCAATATCAACATTGGATGAAGCGTAGTTCCATCAGCTTTAGCACTAAGCATTACACTAAAATGCATTTTTCTCAACCGGCAGAGGAACTTCCTTAGATCTTCTTGCTACCATAGAATAATTAGAAACCGATTCTAACCAGACTGAAGTTTCATCGGCAGCGACAATATTTTCAGTTGAATAGTTATATTCCTTTTGAAATCTTCTGACAACTCGTACCGTACCACTTTTCCAACACAATCACTTGGAGTTTTTTGTGATATTGATGTACGTTTTCTAAATGAAAGAGAATGGCGTTTAATAAATTTTTCTAGCCACCCTTCACTCGTTTCAAAAGAAACACTTTTTTCTACAATGCCGGTTTTTTGCATATCTTCAAATTCAGTTTTAGCCCAAGCATTAATCAGATTTTCTAACTAACAGATTTTCGGTTTTCCCACGAATGATGTAATTTATCAATTATCCTTTCATCCAAGTTACCATCGGCCATGACTTTTCTTCCGGCACCTAATAAATTCTTTCTTTCGCGGCTACATGGATTACTAGCAATTTTATTTAATTCCTCTTCATTCTTACGCCATTTGATAATTTGATGTCGATTTACCTTGAATTGTTTGGCAGCAGCAGAATTGAAGGGTGTAGGGCATAAAGGTGCTATGTGACAAAAGTGAAATTTTTGAGATAAGAGGTGATTTGTACGTTTTCGACTATGCTCTTTCCAATGCAAAAAAGCAAAATTTTGAATGTGTGCAGAGTATCAAGAAACAACAATGGCAAAGTAAACTTGCAAGAATCAAACAACTGTTACTGGATCACTATAATTACTCGATAACTGTAGTCAATGAATAACTATAGGCACCGGATAACTATTGCATAAATGGCATATCAAAAACTTTAAGTCGTTTTTTCTCAAAAGGGACTTTTCGTCACAAAAAATTAGACAAGTAGCATGCCGTGTTCGATCGTGAGATACAAATAAATTTCTTTGAAAAATCACATGATTTTCGTCTGAATTAAAGAAAAATTTCTGGTTTCATCATGCAGATACTCGACTGATAGTAACCTGAGAATCAAACAACAGTTACTGGATCACTATAATTACTCGATAACTGTAGTCAATGAATAACTATAGGCACCGGATAACTATTGCCTTTGAACAATAGTTCACTGCCAACTACAGTTCATGGATAATAATACTCAATGGAGAACTTCAACGGTCAAATATTATAACTACATTCACATGAAACGAGAGCTATATCCCTTTCGTACAGTAATCCTTAAGTGTAAATTTACAATCTATTTTCAGATATTGATTTTAGAGCCTGCAGTATGATATACGACAGGGGTCTTCTGTCTAAGTGAATTTCGAGTCTAATTGCGATGGCATGAATTTGGTTTTTTGTATGTGAAACCCTTTTGCAACCCGAAACAGTAAAATTAATTCAGTGGCTAGTGCAATTATTTAGTTGTTCCACGAGCTTGCTTACAAACAATATCGCTCATTTTCAAAAGATAGAAAAATGCCCTGCGGGCAAGAAAAAGGTTGTATGTTCCCTAACTTACACAACCTTCCTGAAAAAAGAGACAGCGGCTAGAACTGGCCACAAACGCAAACCCTTCCGGACTTACAAACAAGCGGCTGCAGTTTGCCCAAACGTAACCAAACTGCACCCGCTTGCTTCTGCGCCCGGAAGGGTTTGCGCTCGTGGCTAGTTCTAGTTCCTGTCTTTTTTTTCAGGAACGTTGTGTAAGGTTATTGAACATACATCCTCCTTTTTGCCCGAAGGGCATTTTTTTTATCTCGACCCTGTCTTTTTTCGTGCGGAAATAATGTGCGACTTTGCGCCTCGCTAGCGGGCGGGACGAAGACGCGAGCGGCGAGCGAGACTCACGTGCGATGTTAGAAGACGATCGCCGATTGGTCGAAATTATTTTTCAATTAAAACCCCTAATTTGCACGTTAGCTAATGACGCTAGTTATAGGTTTCTGCTTGGAATCGGGAAGTTGGGGCTGTGCCGGTCATTTCGGTGTAAGTTGTTTGTCGCCACGTGCAATTGGCACATTTTGCGGCGTTGGCGAAACTTTCGCGCGTTTCCGGGCTAATTTTAAAGTGGTGGCCGGTTTGGATAGCGATGCGAGAAGCGCGCAAAAAACGGAGTCGATATCATGGTTTTCCGCGTGAAGTGGAATAGTGCTTGCGCGGTGGTAGGTTTTACGATTTCGGCGAATTTTTTTTTGTTAGATGATGTGCAGGCCCTGTGGTTAAGAAAATCGAATAATAAGATGTTGGTTGCGCGATAGTAAGCGCCGCCCATGCCTCTGGTCACTCGCATTTTTAATTTACCTTTCCCGCCCTCGCGCGGAAAGAACAACAAACATGCATAGGCGCTTGCCTAGATCAGCTGAAAAGCGAAACGAACTGCTTGAAACTTTCATTGAACTGCTGAAATAATTCATACTCCTTTTATTCTTATGCTCCTTGCAAGTAAGTGCTCATCATTCATCTACCAGATTCACTTACAATACATAATGAAACGGAATCAAATTCCAGTAGGAAATCTTTTTTGTTCTCGAATATCGAAAACGCATGGCGAAAAAAAACGCCGCAAAATAACGCGGTGGTAACATGAAGTACGACGGAAGTAATAAAACGTTTGTTTTTGCCGTTCATTTTTCAAATTCTAAAACAACGTCACTCGCGGCGACATTGAATTTTTCTCGCCATCCGTCATTTGGTTAAAAACAAAAAAAGCGGATAACCTAGCGAAATGACGAAACGGAAAAAACCTCGTTGATAAAGTGTTGATTGCTTCATTAGGGAATACCCAATCTGTTAAAAAGGTCTTAAAAATGAACTTCACATTTAGTTAGCCACTTTTTCGACAAGCTAATTTCGTGAGCTAGCAACTTTTTTGCTTTTCAGCGACTGTAACGCACCAAAACACTTAACAAGAACTTTTAACTGTCGAATTTCATCTCCGAACCGTTTTGTCAAGGTTAAAATTCACATTGCCACGTTTCGACGCCTCGAACAATGGAAGAAAGACCTCTACAACCTTGTTTCATTGTCGAAACAAATTTTTCAATCAGTCCGTCCAAACGGGAAACCGTTTTGTTGTCCTCTTACGAATTTATTGTACGATGGCCCTTTTGTGGACGGACGACACCTGGGATTTTAAAGAATTTTTATTTTATTATGCAAAAATGTTGTTTATGTCATACAACTATAGTCCGTCGACTATAATCCTATAGTATCTTGGAAGAGAGGGGGGAGGGGGGGTTGGGGTTCATTGTCTGATGTCGCCACGCGCCAGCTTTTATGAACGGATGTGAGCCGGCGTCGTTTCACAAACCGAAGCCAACAGGCGGTATTCTGAAATAAATTTTTGTTACGTACCCGATGTTATAGTTGTCAAAAATTTTCAACACTCCGTTCGGTGTGGTCGAGCAATAGTGCCCGTTGCCGATGAGTGTCCGTTGAATAAGTTGATGCCGAAAGGTAATATCGAGCAAACTTACGTCACTGTTTAATTTAATTTGTTGAGGTGTGACGTCACTATCTAATTTAGCTTGTTGAGCTGAGACGTAACTGTCGTAATTTAGCTTGTTGAGTTGTGACGTCACTGTCTGACTAGCGCCCGGCTTCGTTTGCTGCTAGCTGAGAGCTGTTTGAATTCATTTTCTAGCGAACTTCTCTCGTTCGTGGATTTTGCTTGCTTCCGACGACTATCGACTTGAATTTTGCTTTTGCAACTTCTTTTCTGGTGTTATTTATTTTTTCTCAATACATGATTACTTTGTCTTGGTGACATTGTCGAAAATCTCGAGAGCCATCTAAATCAACATATTTGTCCATTGTCAGAATTTCCGAATGATTAACTGTTGAGTAAGGAAATTTCATCAATCAAATTTTGATTTTGATAAACCTGGTTTTTTCACGTTTCATTTTTCTGTATCATAGCGCATGAGGGATTTTCGAGCAAAATATAGGTCAACGATGTCTATTTTTCGGTCGGTCCCGACAGTGCGCTCTACAGTACGCGAATTTTGCTTAAAATAAATTTAGAGGTGTCGATTTACGAACGAGGTGAATGGTCGAAATGATGATATATGGCTATCATTCGACAGCCATTGGAACGACTATATAGAAGGACATTATTTTCCGGCGTATTCCATTTTTGTCAATCTAAAATCGCTTTCGCCTCGTCGCCTGTCGAAAAAATGGCTTTTTTTCACTCAAAGTGTGCAAAAATGTGTTTCATATCAAAAAAACAGAAGATTTATGCGCAAATCGTTCTGTCATTTTTGATTTCCGTGCTGAATTTGGATTTCATACTTCTTCCTAGTCTACTTTAAAATCTACTGTATCCTATTACAGTGAGGCCCACTTTTTAGTCCGATAAAGTGCAGACAGTGTCATATTTTCAATACAAACAGGTAAATAACTGTTACTTCGTTATTTTTGCGACATTGGACTTTTGATTTCGGCGAAACGTCGTCCTTCGCCAAAAAAGTTACCTTTGGATACAATAAACGAGCAATTTCTTCGTTTGAAATCGTCTTCTTTTATCCGCGTTTTTGAAAAATTATATTAAAATTGGACAATCAAAACTATCTAGGAGAGAGGACCCGACTCATGAATAATCGGTTAGAGGTGTACCTGCGTGTCGTTGGCGAACTATCGTTCACTGTCTCGTTAGCGGTACACGACTTTTTCAACTCGGTCGACGTCTGAAAATTTGTTTTCTTCCTATTATGATCAGGTCTTTTGATGAGGTTTCGAAAAACGAGTTTCATTTTCAAAAGAAGTAACTGTTCCACTTTTATGTTTTCTTGCTTATAGACGGTGACGTCACGATCAGCCAGTGACGTCATATCTCCCTAGCAGACGTCACTAGCCAGTGAGGTTAAGTGTCGTTAGCCAGTGACGTCATCACTATTTCGCTAATCGGAGGGTACGTGCATCTCATAGACGCTCCTTTATTTGTTTGTTGTTGATCGTCTCTCAACCTATCCCTTTTCCTTGACGAGCTGATTATTGGTCACTGTCGGGGTTTGCGCGTGAACTAAACAAGCAATAGCTCGACCGCTACTGTACGCTTTTATAATACGACCAACACGTTCCATCTCAAACAACCGTAAAGTCTGGGGGATATCGTTGGCACGACGAATAAACAAAACGATTCGAGCCATTCGTCGTCGGCTACCGTTTGATGTGCAGTTTGTTATTGTCTCTTTTTCAAACATTTTTGTGAAACGAAAAAATTTTGGCTAGCTAACTCGCTAATTTTCACCTTTAACAACCCACTAATTTAACGATACTAATTTTTAACTCTTAAGTCGATAGCTAGCGCACTATTTTTGTTTCACTTTTAATGATTGGTACAGGCATTGTTTTTCAATGATTGCATTGTTTGTTACCATGATGTACGCCCCCCAGCCGTTGAGAGAATTCAATAATAATATTCATTTTTTAAAATCTGCATGAAAATAAATGAGTTAAAAATTTTTCATCCAGTTTCGTCACTCCATTGGGATATCCATTGGTCGTTGGATACGACGAATTTTTTGTTTTCGCCGGTACCTGTCGATGCTTATCCAACGGCGGATACTAAACTGTTTTCACTCATTATCATCGTCGTCGGTCGTCGTGTTCGGTCGGTGAGTAACGTCAATTAAATTTTATGCTAATTATTTGTGTCCGTCGTCGTTGTCGTCGTCGGTCGATCAATGGCGAGCAACTCGGCTTGGATTCGAATGAATTTGAAAAAAGTCTCGTTAATATTTCATTAGACCCCCTAATACATTGCATCCGATGCGTGGAAGCCAGCGATGAATGTTGATTTACGATTTTGCGCTTGAAACATAAAAGAACTAGGTTCTAATTTTGCTTGCGAATTTATTTATCTCGACGCCTCTCGTTACGGTCATTACTGTGTTAGAGTGGAACTCTAGTTGAGGACTATTGTTGAAACTATAGTTGGAACTACTGTGGGAACTATAGTTTGAACTAAAGTCGCCGACTGTAACTTTCTCCAGCTAAATTGTAGAATCATTATTCAAATGTTTCTAACGATGTTAATGACGAACGTTTGTATTGAAAAAAACTGGCATCGCCGAAACGTCGGCTGCCATCGTTGAAAGAAGTTAAAAAATGATACTAACAAACTTTAAGAACGAAAAAACGCTTGACACGTTTCGCTTCTGGCCCTAGATCAACGTATCGCCGACGCCCCATCTGTTACGACCACCGACACGAATTTTGCTTTTCAATCTTCCGTATGAGCATTTCTGCGTTTTACGCTTCTGGTATTCGTCCACGTCAAAGTTGCGAATCTTATCTGGACGAGCGAAGGTCTGCAATATTTTTGCCGATTGGATCGGATCGGATCTCGATTTCGAGCTAGTGAGACAAAAACTTTGAAAGGATATTTGTTATATTTGTGTGTACTCGAGGTATGTTGGGGAACGTTGCGGTTTGTTTGTTGTTTGGGGATGATTTCGAAAGCAAGATTTTTTCTTCATCATCACATTCTCCTCCCTCCAAGTGGAACTTTGTATCAGTTCGATGTAACAACTGTTTGGTTTGGAATACCTACGTATTTCATTATAACGCCCTCGGTGAAACTTCTACAAATGATTTACCGCCAAGATTGAGTAACGTATTCGAGAAATATAGGTTTGGAGCAGGTTGTAGAAAGTAAAACTCAAATCGAAAGCATAAAAAAAACGTTGAGAATTTCGTTCGCGCAAGCATGAAAAATGCGATTGAATAGTTTTCTGAGAGCGGTGACGTCACTAGCCGCGTTAAAAAAGCAAGCTGCGCGGTTTGCTCGATATTTCGCTTGCGCGACCCAATTTTTGCCCGAGCGATGCCATATAGCGCTCTGCGCTAAACTTTCGAGCAATCGTCTCGTCTCTTCATCTTTCTGGTGAGTCATCGCTTTTCTGAATAGACTTTTTGAATTATAAATTTTATTCCCACGTCGTGAATCTTTTTTTTATCAACAAAAAAAGAAGCTGGGAACGTATTAACATAGTTTCATTGCAGGTGCGATAAACTTTTATGCTTAAATTTTGCTTTTATTGACATTTTATAGTTTCTCACACTGATTAAATGTCGGTAAAATTGACCTTATCAAAATCAAAACGTAAACAAATTGTCGAGCAAGTTTTGCTTTGTTTCCCCATAAGTTCGCAAGTCGCGACGCGTTTTAGGTAGTTTTTTATTGTTTACCGTATTCGAATCGTTATCAGTGTAATTAACATATTTTTTCTCGTCTGAGTCGCAGTTATTCGACGAATTTCTTTTGTCCGACAACAATTTAATAGTCTGCGCATACACAAATATTCGAAAATAATAGTGGTATTCTTTTATGAGTACGACTGATGAATACCGACAACTGTCGTTCTTGGTTTATTGGAGGTGGCGTAACTGACAAGTTTTTGCTCGGAAAGTATCATAGCCAGTAGACGATCGGGGTACATTTCGATATCATCAATGGATTTCATTGGATTTTTTCCGCTCGGACTTTAAGTTTCGTTCGTTTTTTTATTCACTTTCTAACGACGTCGGTTCGGCATCCGGTCATTTTTTTTGTTGTTGAACCGTAATTGGGGTGTACTGTAGGTAGGATTTTTATGAACCAAAAAACAACACAGATCCAGACTTCGCTACGACGCTTTTTCGCTGCCAAAATAAACTTTGCGAGACGAAAAAACGATTCACACCGGGGTAGATAGTAGCCCCGGGGCGAATTCATTTCGATGTCGCAACTGCTTTCGGATGTTTGGGTTTTTGGTCGGGGTACCTATCCACTGATTCGCATTTTGCGAAAAACTAAATATCATCATCGACGGTAACAAATTTTTATTATATTCCAGCCGATGATGAACAACGACGAGCTTCAATGTCGATCCGCACATCCAACACCTTTTCTTCGCTAATTTTTCAAAAAGTAGTTTTTCTGAAAACTTTTTGACAACCGTCTGGCGCAATAAGCGGTTGAAAATTTTGCTTACGCCGCCGCCAACGTTGTTGCCTCCATTTGAAAATGTCGTCGTGCGACGTTTCCAACTATACGTCTGAGAAAAAAAACTCGTGTTTTGAAAACATTTTAAAATTTTTTGCATTCGAGATCCTCATTAGTTCCTTCAAAAACCCCCAACAAAGTTTGTGCCTCAAATATAATTGAGTCGGCGAAACTACGGTAACTGTGTCTTCATTTGTTTGTATTGTGGCTAAAACTTGAAACATACTTTGTGCCAACAAATTTCGTCTCGTCGGTCGGTAGGTTTGCTGGAAATAAGTAAGATTCATGTATCGACAGTTAGATTCGTTTTCGACACAGGACTCGCTCTCGACAGTTAGGATTCGTTTTCGACACCTTTTGAAATCATTTTTGAATCTTTTTCGACACTTCTTTCGCAAACTGTGTCCTCGATTTCCTTGTTGTGCGAACGAGCAACAAATTTTTCTCACGTCCGCTTTTCTCAGGTATTTGTGGTTGTGTAAGTTGCGATGGAAAATATTATACCTGAGCATCATCGAAACAAAGTCGAGCACCTCATCTCGAAGCGTATGTACACCAATAGCGTAAATATTGTGCATTACTCGCTAGCTAATCAAACAGTTTACATTATTTGGCGGTTACACCATCGACGGGCGCAAAAAGGTGGTCTCCGTGGGGGGTTTTCTCGTAAAAATCTATCGTGTAAGAAAATTACGTTGTCTGCAATTGAATCGAGTTCCGGCGTGTTTCTAGCATGCGCTAGCTAACAAGTTTCAGGCGCTAGCTAGTAATTTGCAGAAGATAGAAACTCTTTTTTGCAAGTTTCAACGACATGCGAGCAAGTTTCGAGCTCTAGCCAGCAACTTTCAAGCGCTAGCAAGTTCAATCGCTAGCTGAAAGCGCTAGTTCAGCAAACTTCGACGACTCTCTGTTTTTAAATCGGGTTCACTTTTTTTTCATTCACTTGCTAGTCATATTGATATAAGTTGATTTCTTTTTTTTGAGCATAATAGGAACGATTTTTAAGACGTTTTGTCAAAGTAAATCGTCGGAAATAAGTTTGATGAGCATGTTATTAACGCATGAAACGGTTTTTTTCGTGATCCAATTAACGATGATACCGAAAATGTTACATGCTAAACGATTTTTAAACGACGTTCAAGGGGCGAATAATTTTTAAATTTACTAACCGTTTCAAAAACATGACAGTTGTCGCGTGTCGTCTGTCGTTTTTAAGTCTGAAAACGATACCCTAAGGTGACAGTTACTGTGCCAGCGAAACGACAGGTGTATGAGAATGTTTTGTACATTGTTGGATAGCTAAATACTTTTTTCGTCGGGTATCATCCATCAGTCAAGGCGAGACGAACAGTTTTTTGAAACGTTACAAATTTATTGCGTTTTTATCAACCGAGAGCTTGCTCGTTAATCATTCGTTCTGACGAGTTTCTGGTTTGATTAGTCTCAAATCGGACACTTTGATTTCATGAAAGTTTTTTTGCGCCTGGATGTTTTTGAACTATAGAACTCATTTTCGTCTCGCCAGGTGTTGGCGGGCAGTTCATTAGTGACACCTTTCCATCTCGGACCACCTTGGTCTTCTTCCATGAGAGCGACTCGCTCGTCGTCGGTCGTCCATGGACGTTTTCACGTGCGACGCGCGTCACCCATCTGTCACTAGATGACGATCGGCACGCGTCGGTAATTAGTTTGTGTCCGAGGTTTTTCGTCCAGTTGCCACCCGTGTTTAGTCGTTTTTCATTATTGCCACCAGCGAAAGTTTTCAACGACATAAGGTGTACTCGGGATGGATGTTCGTGTCCAAAATTGTTTACCACCCAGTTTTAAATATTTTTGAAATTCTGTGTCTTTTCGTCATTTAAAATGTCGTAAATTTTTGATGGAACGAGTACAGTAATACTTTGTCGCCTAGTTTCTTCATAAAATTCATTAAAACTTGTCTCGAATTTTGTTTTTTTTACCTTATTTTCGTTATTGGCTCATTATCGCTGATAAACATGGATAAACTTATAGTGCCACGCTTTCCAATGAGTCATAAAATTTAATAAGAGGAAACTACTGTATAGTTATTTATTTTTTACGAAATTTATTAATATTTCATGTTTAATTAATTTTCTTTCGATTCAAATTTTTCAGCGAGTCTGAAATGGTTAACTGAATTTTAATCTACTATATTCAGATTGATAAACATTTTTCATTTCAAAAGAAAAACTAAAAATTGGAAAGCCGACTTCTCAGCAATTTTCAACAAATCTTAAAAATTAATCAAAATAGTAAATCTTCCAAGTTTTGTTGCAAAATTGCTTCAAACTGTTGCGGTCTTGCAACAAAATTGTATTTGCTAATCAATATCTTATCCGATTTTGATTACTTATGAATGATTTCCAAGTTAATTTTCTGGTTCACTCCGATTTCCAGTGACTGCCTTCAGTGTGCAAGTCTTGTAGAAATTTCAGCATGTTATTCATTTTTCTTTCCTTTTTCTTAATTTCTACATCCGATTTTTTGTTTTCTTTCGTCATTTTTGCACATTTTCACAATGCATAATTAATTTCGCTCGAAAAACATTAAAAAAGCTCTTTTTTTATTATCACCACCTCAGTCTGGCGAAATCTCATTACCATAGGTCGGCTTTTAATGGTTTTTATGTATCCGTCCAGTGGCTGTTGGGTTTCTACGAATCCATCAGTGGCTGTTTTTTGTTCTCGTTCCTCACTTAAAAACAGACCGCAGTTTGTTTGAGGCCGCTGAGAGCGTACTAACAACGAAATAGTAGTAGTTTATTGGTAGGGCAATTATTGTTTTCTATCATCGAATATGAAACGTTCCTTTAAAGTCTAGTTTTTCTTTCAACCACCTGCCGGTCTCATCCCCCAACGACCCATTGTAGAGAGTCAGTTTTAGCCATGGCCATTGTACGCACACGCTAGAGTAGTTTTCTCTCCTCCGAAACTCATCTGCCTCCATTGTTCTCCGGAACGATAGTTTTCCTAAATGGGCAAGGTGGTCGTCGAGCGACGATGCCCTTATACATGCGAACCGACGGACGGACGTCGATGGTCTTCGCCCGTTGGCCATCGCACGCCCACCGGCTTACCTGACCCGCGTAACAAGTATTCGCCAATTGAATTCGGCGCCGCCGGCATATTAACGCACTTATAAACTGAAAACGACATCTGGCCAGTGCTCTAGGCCGGCCGGACGGGCCAATCGCCGTCGAGCGGGCGTGTCTAGCGCGACTATTTGCTCGTTTCGCCATTCGCCAGCGCGCCGCGGATGTCCACAGTCAACTCAACATGCGCGAAATGTCAAATTTTCAATGCGCGCGATCGTCAGACCTTAAAAACCGGCGAAAACGCCATTTGGCGCTGTACGTCAGTCGTGCGATTTAGACGCCTGTTGTTCGGTGCGATTCGAAACGGCGGATCATTTCATCGTGTGTTTTTTTTATTTTTGCAGATCAATCTCCTCACCGACTGCATTTAACTATCGACTGTATTAAAGGACTATAGTTCCCCATTATTGGACGTCGACTGTTGTTCCACTGAACGTTTTCCTAATGCTATTGTAAAAGCGAACGTCGAAGGATTTTATATTCTCGTCTCGATACATTAATTATTCGCTTTAATTTTTCTTAATTCGATACGATATGATACGACTTTGGACCACTATTATCGTTTGTCTCGTACAGGTAATTTGTTTTTGCGACGCTGTATCGAGACACATTCTGTTTTCATGATTTTTTCTTATATTTTTCAGTTGTTCGGAGTTTGTTTATCGTCTGGCATTATCGAAATGCGATTACTGTCGTACAAAAACGAACAGTACAAAGATGACAGCGGACGATGTTGCGACGTGGTCAACGCCGTCGCACCGACGACGTTGTCACCATTGTCCACTTGCTCGTTGCAATGCTCGACGTTTTTTCGAATATGTCTGAAACAGTATCAGAACGTTATCACAGCCGAGCCCAATTGTACGTACGGCAGTCGATTAACGAAACTTGCCACGACGTCGTCCGAACAAAAAGTCGATTCGTCGATATTCGACGAGTCGATGAAATTTCCATTCCCGTTCGCGTGGAAAGTAAGAACTATAGTTCGAAACTATAGCGTTTGCAAAACTAATTTTCACACGCAATTTGTTACGCCGACGAAACAATGTCGAAATTTTAATGACAAATTTGTTGTCTTTAAAAAAGTAACAAATACGAACGCGCGATAAGGTCGCGAAATCGTTTTCAAACCTGTTTCTGTAAAAAGATGAACAATTTTCTCACGTTTTACAAGGTTTTTCATGCCCATTTTTCGTTCGACTATCATAAAATGAAAAATTGATC
>JAQGBA010001395.1:0-15293 GCA_034698125.1 Prionchulus punctatus | reverse complement strand
AGTAGCTTATGGCCTTTCTTTTAAGCTATGTCTCATCTGATTCTGCGACTATCACCTCAAAACCTTCCCTCGTAAGTAAAGTGTTTAAAGTCGAAACTGTCAATGTTGCTTTCACAGCGCTGAAGTATCGATTGAAGAGATTGTTGAATGTTGAATCTCATGTGTCAAAGTTAAAGTGTAGAAGTTGAAATCAATGTCAAAACCGAATTGTTGAGGGTAGAAGTAATGCAGTGAAGTAAAGTTTTGAAGTGTTGAAGTAGACCAATCGGAGGGGTTGATTGAAGGAATTGTTAACGTCAAAGTATCAAAGTCAAAGTTTTGAAGTCAAAGTGTGAAAGTGTCGAAATGACAAAATCGAATTGAAGCATCAACATGTCAGCGTCTCAAAGTGATGATATCGTTGTATCGAAGTAAAATGTCGCAGTTGAAGTTTATGGTCAAAGCTGAAGTGTCCATTGAATTAATTGTTGAAGTCACATCGTCGAAATTGACATATCGGATCGAAGTGTAAAGACCAAAGTGTCAAAGTCGAAGTTTTTCGAAGTTGAAAGTGTCGACAGGTCACAGTGACAAATACCATTTTTTATTTTGTTTTTTATTAAGAGTTATAAAACTAAAGTTCGCACGATATAGGCATATTACGTTGATTAACACCTTACTTTTTAATTAGTATTCATTTATCACACAATAACAAAATTATTGAACCAATTTGATGTTTTTATATTTTCTCTTTTCGTCAACATTTCCACGCATAAATACTCATTCGTGACTGAATGAATGTTTTCGGTTCGTGATTGAAAAAAGAGTTATTCGAAGGAAATCTTTTTTTATTTTTATTATTCGCAATTTGTCTTCGTCGAAAGTGTTTAAAAGTTTGAAGACGAGAGAAAGTAACATATGTTTCTTAAATGTAGCTCGTTAATTCGCTAGCTGAGTTGAGAAAAGTGTTTCTGAATTCACTAGCCAAGCCACACGGATGATGTAAATGTTGGCAAATTTCCCTTGTGCGAAACATTTAAAAATATTTATATGATATTTTTGAATGTTTCGTCTGTAATTTTTTTTATACCATTCCACGTCCACTAAATGTAAATATACAGTTTGCCAAAAATTTTCTCTGACACGTGTCGTGGCTAGTCATCGATGCTATTTTGATTTTTTTGAATTGTTTCAGGATCATTTTCGTCAACAAGAATAATGAGAAATATATTTTATTTACTATGTGTTGTAACATTATTCTTCCACAATCTTCACAAAATTGAATCATTCGTTGCTTTGGTAAGTAAGTATTCCGAGTCAAAATTAGAAACGTCTCTAGAAGAATCTTATCGAATCTTATCGAAATATGCCCAATTAACTCGGTCGGAGTGCCGAGATGTGTACTTAATTTGACGTATTCGTGCTGAAAGTGCAATCAGCTTTTTACATTATTTTTTTATGTTATAATTTATATTGTTTTTTTCTTCGACAGCCGATACATTTTTTTCAAATCGAAGAACTACCATATTCGGCCGAATTAGAAATTTCGTCACAAGAACAAAATAAAGGTAATTTACGCGCTCGTTTAACGCGCTCGCCAGCAGACAATAGTTGATTTTTTTGTGTAGAACAATTGCGACCATTGAGATTTATACAAAATGAAGACGACAAATTCTTCCAGCCTAGATTTAGCGAAAGTCAACAGCAAAAGGGAAAAAGTCTGAGAGAAGTCGTGCATTCACAAAAAAAGCTGGAACCATGGGTTCTTTGGAGTAAGCCGTTGAATAATTTTTGTTTTTCGCCTTACCATAAGTGACCTAATTTTAAGATGTCGGTGGAAGAAGCAGCGATTCAAGATGAAAAAATATTGCAATATTAATTAATGCTGTATGATTAAATATAATTCACTGCAGCAAGATTTTCATGAGTATATTTATTTAAATAATCATTTCTGATCCACATTGTGATTGATTTATACAATAAATTATGTGGAATTTGCTTATATTCATCAACGAACATGGAATGTAATTAAAGTTTCTCAGTTGAAGTCTAAGTATCGAAGTCAAAGTGTCGAAGTCGAAGTCAAAGTGTTGAAGAGTCAAAGTCAAAGTGTAGAAGTTGTAAGTCAAACTGTCAACGAACTGTGTCAAAGTTTAAGTGTGTACGAGTAAGTCAAAGTATCAAATTGCAATTTTTGAGGTCAAAGTGTTAATGCGTTTCAAATTCATTCGAAATTGCCAATACAGAAGTGTCAAAAATCGAAATAGTCAAAATTCATCAATGACGAATGGATTGAAAAACATAAAATGCAAGTTTGCTTGCAATTTTAAAAAGCCATCAAAACAAATTCATATTCGCTCGAAAGCTAATAAATTTATTTTTTGGCACTCAATTAATAATTAATTCTATCAAATTCTCTTAACAATTTCCGCCGACAGCAGCTTCTCCACCTTATCTGGCGCTTGATCTTTGAATTTGTTCTTCATTTTTTCTATTGTAATTTTCATGTCGATCAAATTCTTCTCAACCTTGTCGTCTAATTCGCCAACTTGGAATAAAACACGTTTCATCTCGTGCAACCATATTGGACGAAGAATTCTGCCGAATTCATCTTCTCGATCGAACTGATATGCCACTTGCAAGCAAACTTTTAAAACTAGTGTAGCGAAGAAAATATTTGTAATGTTATCATGTTTGAATCGTTTTTCTATGTTTTCATAAAACAGCGACCAGAAACCTTCATGGTAGTGATCAGCGTTGATATTCCAAGCAGATAATGTATCGGCTATACAGCTAATATTCAGTAGCGACTCAACAACCCTTCGTCCACCTTCTTGCCAACCATCAGGGTCGATTAGATTTTTGTACACATTTATCATTTTTCGAATGCATCTATTGTTCGGTTTCGGTATTCCCAATTCTTTGAAACAGTACAAAATATTTCCGAATTTATGTCTATACGCATAGAAGCGATCGTAAAATAGCATTAGCTGAAGGAAATCGGATAAATCGTTCAGCAACAAAGTCGAACATATCATGTGATCATTGACAACAAATTTTCTCAATCCATTCAGCAGGTAATACAGACTTCTGAACAAATCAAAAATAACATAAAGATTCTGCTGATGAAAATTTGAGCAATAAAAAACTAATGTACTTAGAGCAAAGAAGATCGTCGTCACAGGGGTCCTGCAAAATGTAACGAGCCAAATTTTCAATCAACTCCCACGATATCATTTTCAATACGGACCCGTTGGTGCAACGGTTGATTTCTTGCAATCCATAGACGGCACGAGCTAACGAAGATGCCGATAGTTGATCGCAGTTGTACGTCGTACAAATCCACCAATCGGTCAAGTTGTTTTTCGAGAAGTTCACTTCATCATGTAGTTTCACACAAGCGAACGGCGCCAGTGGAAGAACGTCAATGTCCACGGCCGATGGATCGCGCTTCAGTTGATCCAGCAATTGATAGTACGAACGGACGTCGAAAAGTTTTCTTGGTATTTGCTCGTTTTTATTCCCTGCATCAGATTCGCTGCATTCGCTACGGTCTACTTTTACGCCCATTTTTTCAATGATTTCCAAGCTGAGAAGATTTTTCAATTTATATGGTTCTGGGAGGTATTTTTTCGCCATAATTTCCATGATTTCTTTTATCCCCGCCAAATTTTTCTCAGTTAACTCACTTCTATTTTTGATATCTAAAACTCGATTCATCTGGGATATCCAAGTCCGTCGGATTTTCTTGAATCGCTTTTCTTGATCGAACTGATGAGCGACATGCAAACAGCATTTTAAAAGTACTGTCGTGAAGTAGCCAGTGGTCTTTAAATCAGCGTGAACGCTGAATGCGAAGTCAACGGTATCATAAAAGGTAGACCAAAACAATGATTCGAATTTATTTGGATTTACATTCCAGTCCAAAAATGTATTAGCGAGGTTGCTAATTTCAATCAAGCGTAAATTGTGGTTGCTAACAAAACATTGATAGCTAACAAAGGCCATCAGCCGAAGGCCGGGTTCGGTTGGCTTTCTCACTCTGAGCGCTCGCAAGTGGTACATGATTAACGGCATATACTTAGTCGCATGAAGATTGGCTGCATTAAATCTTTGCGAATTGAATAAATGCGGAAGCGACTGTGATATATCCTCCAGCAATGAAGTCGACCATTGTACTTGACCATCCACAACGAACTTACGCATTGATTGAAGTAAGTATTCAAGGCTTCTAAAAGAATCGACAGAGTAGCGCGTTTGTAGCATGTGCGCATTACAGGCGTGTGTGCTCCTTAGCGAGCGCGGATGCTTAACGAGCAAGGTTAACGTGGGTTTTTCCTTAGCACGTAGGGTGCTTTCCGAGCATGCTGTCCTTTCCCAGGGTGCCCTTTCCTAGCATGCTGTTTGTTCCTTGGGTGCGCTTTCCTAGAACACTGCTCATTCCTACTCTCCTAGCATGCTGGTCGTTCCTAGGGTGTGCTTTCCCAGCATTTTGATTTTGAATTTTGAACACACATTTAACTTACAGCGGGCCAAATTCGTTTTCTTTGACGTGACGGAAAATGGAAGAAATTAAATCTTCAAGTGATGAGAGATTTATCACTTTTAACACTTCGCCGTTCGTTCGTTCATTGACTCGTTGCAAACCAAAAATCGCCCTCACTAGTGCAGCAATGGACACTTCTTGGCGATTGTTCATCAAGCAGGTCCACCACTTATGCAAATGAAGTTCAACGAAATTCTTTTCAGCTTTTAACTGCAAGCAAGTCAATATCGCTGTGCAAAGAATGTTTTTATCGATATTCGTTGGATCGTGTTTCAATTGATGGAGGAAACCCAAATAGGAAGTAGAATCGGTCAGAATGGGAATTTTTGTTTTTCGAGGCGTTTCCAATTTCGCAAGATCGCTAGTATTTCGATTTATCTTGCTCTCTTGGGACGATCGCGATAATAGAGTTTGATAATCGAAATCCGTTTCTGACAAAGAAGTACTGGTAATAAGACTCGATATTTGTTTTACTTTTGTTTTTCCAGTTGTTTCCAATTTCGAAAGATCGTCGACAGTTCGATTTATCTTGTTCTCCTGGGATGATCGCGATAACCGAGTTAGATAATCGAAATCAGTTTTTGACAAAGAAGTACTTGGACTGTTTGAATTATTTGCATTATTTTCTTCTAAATCACTCCAATTTTTGCTGCAAAAAGATCGATACAGTCGATCGATTCTTAATCGATATATCTTTACAAATCGAAAGTCTTTCACAAGTAAATTCATCGCAGGGTCTGCCTAAATGCTAAAAAAAACAACATTTCGAGTTATTTGGGCGAGTATCGAAAAATCAGGAAAATCAGTAACAGGATTAAAAAATCTAGTAACAAGCTAATTTTCGCAAAAACAACTGCAACAATCAAGTTCAATTCAATTTATTAACTGATGAATGATTTTGGCCGACAGAAGTTTTTCAAGTTTCCTCGGCGTTTTAGCATGTTTCTTTTTCTCATTCTGAATTGTGGTTTTCATTTCGAACATACTTTTTCGAACTCCATCATCGTTCATCACTGTTGGATTATCAAGAAATCGACTCGCCGTGTACAACCAAGCCGCTCGTAAAATGTTTTCGAATTCGTCTTCTTCGTCGAATCGAAGCGCTACTTGGAGACTTAGGTTCAAAAGTATGGAGATGTAGAAGTTGTTCGAAAGATCGCGACTTCGAAATAATTTCTCTATGCTTTTGAAAAATCTCGACCAAAAAGGGTCGTAATAAATCTTAGCGTTCACATCCCACGAGAAAAAAGTGGTGACAATGGCACATAGATTAAAAGCTGCTCGAGAAAGTTTCACATCTCGTTCGCTCTGGATGAAACTTTGATTGCATACAAATACCAATTGGCGCATGACGTATTCGTTATTGGGTTGTGGAAGGTGCAATTCTTTCATCGAGTAAAGTATACTGCCTATCTCCATAGTTGCAACTGGATTGAACGGCTTGATCTGCTCCATGGACAGCAGCGAGGAGAACGAGGACGACAATTCATCGTTTAGCGATTGCGATAGCTTGACGCCGTCATCGGTGACGAACTTGCTTAATCCTAACAACAAGCATCTAAAACTCCTGAAAAATAGTGAAATTGCACCTGAAAGAGCTATTTTGAGAGAGAGAAAAGACTCTTACCGCGCAGATATTTTGTTTTGTTTTACATCTAACAAGACGAACGATGCCAATCCTCGATGTTCGACCAGTAGACCTCTTTCAAAATGCCGCCATTAGAATTTGCGTTCAATCGCTGCATATAGCGAATTGTATACGCCAACCTAGCCTTCGGAAGTTGATCGCGATTGTACGATAGACAGTACCACCAATCCTTGAAATTGTCTCGAACGAAATTCAATTCTTGTTTCAATTGAAGGCAAGTGTGAGGCACATCCAAAAGATGTTCCAGGTGTATGTCGGACGGTCGATGTTTTAATTGATCCAGAAATTCGAAGTACCGTAAAAATCGTTCGGGGTCCGAATATCGATTAGCTTGCTCGAATATTTTGTTTGAAAATCGATTTAACTCGGTATTAATTTGAGTTTTATTGAAATTATTGAAATCAATTTGAACCTGATTTTCACTTGAATCCGTTACGTTTCTTGAACAATACGATCGATAAAAACGATCGATTTTAAAACGAAAAACAAATTTCCCGTAAGAATTCATTGAAAAACGTGCAAGAAATTCTTTCGTTGAAATCAAGTAAATCCCACATTGAAACTCAATCTGAATTTAAAATCTTAATGGCTGGAAGAAGTAGAATTGTTGAAACTTGCAAATCACAAATCAAATTTGAAAACGGCAGGGAAATTATAAATATGAACTCCTTATTACGTAAAAATTATTAATCGCTATATAAATAAAGATTGCAAATAAAACAAAAGCAACATGCCAAGAAACTAAGTAAAATCGTTTAGGGCTATCTGACGTATAATTTCGGTGACATTACAATATTATAAAGTTGCGATTTTCCAAACCGTATTCGTTTATTGATTTTGTTTATTAATGCAATTATATATAATAATTTAATGACCAACTATAGTTCAGATAATTGGAACTATAGGCTACCATTAACTACACTTCCGCTCAACTAATAGTCAATTATAGTTCCACTATTGCCCACTATCGTTCCATTAAAGTACCACCCATAACCAACCATATGATAGTTCACCCAAAATCAACTATAGTTAAATTATAGTTCAACTATAGTACCACTAAGCCAAGTATAGTTTCAATGATATTGATATAGTTCCACTAATAGTCAACTATAGTTTCATCCAAACCAACTATATACGTATCCACAAATAGTCCACTATAGTTACAAACATTTCTTTATTCATTTATAGTTAACACTAGTTCCATCCATAGCCAACTACATTTCCACATATAGTCAACTATAGTTCCATTCATAGCCAAGTATTGTTCCACTAATAGTGAACTATTGTTCCATCCATAATCAAATAGTCAATCATAGTTCCATTCATGCCAACTATAGTTCCAATAATAGTCAACTATAGTTCCATCCAAACCAACTATATTTCCCCTAATAGTCAATTATAGTTCCACTCGTAGTCAACTGTAGTTCCATCCATAGCCAACTTTAGTTACACTAATAGTCAACTATTGTTCCATCCATAACCAACTACAGTATAGCTCCACTAATAGTCAACGATAGTATATTTCAATTCATGCCAACTATAGTTCCTCTAATAATCAAATATAATTCCATAAACAGTTAACTGTAGTTCCACTGATAATCAACTATAGTTTCACTAATAGTCACATATATTTCCTGTAATAGTCCTCTATAGTTTCACAAACTGTCAACTATAGTTCCACTAATAAACAACTATAGTTCACTAGTAGTCAACTTTATTTCCATTAATAGTCCACTATCATTTCACAAACCCTTAACTATAGTTCCACCAATACTACAACTATAGTCCAGATGAGCAACAGACATCATATACGTGTATGTTGAGAGCGAGGCAAAAGTGGGCGGAACGTTCCAAAGCTGGTTTGGCCAAATAGTTTAAGGGCGAAAATTGAAAACCGCCCGATGAGCATAGCATCGCGCTTTTGCTCGTTTAGTTGTTTCCCATCGCTCGGGCTTTCATTCCAACTATATTTTCTTAGACACATTGGGCCAGTTTTCGTTTCTCATAAAAGTTTGGTCGGCTTGTTTTTAAAAAGCTATTTAGTAGCTAGCTAGACTAATAGCGAGCGTCGGATTCGGTGCCGAGTAGTTCATCTTTGGTTCATTATTTTTCCATACCTCGAAAGATTTTAGCCAGCGCGAGTTTTTGCTAGTTGCTCATCCGGCCGGCGCCCCAAAGTGCCTTATTCGCGCTGGTTACAGTAATTTGCCCGTTAAATGGCCAGTCAGTTCGGCGAAATGGTTCCCGGCGAGACTTGCTTCAGTTTGAATTTCGTACCGCCCAACGGCGACGCGCCCTCGGCATTGTCCAACAGTCCGTCGACCATGGCGCCGGCGCCGTCGACCACGTTCGTCGACCCTAAGAATCGACCCCTACTGCCCAACGGCAAGAAGACCAAGGGTCGAGTGAAAATAAAAATGGAGTTTATCGATAACAAATTACGTCGCTATACGACGTTCAGCAAGCGAAAAACTGGTATCATGAAGAAGGTAAACGGTCAACTTTTGTCAACTACAGTTGGAATATAGTTGATGGCTATTGTTGAACTATAGTTGATGGTTTTTTCACTGGCCAGGCTTACGAACTGTCCACGTTGACCGGCACACAGGTCATGCTTTTGGTGGCGTCCGAGACTGGACACGTTTATACTTTCGCCACGAAAAAACTCCAGCCCATGATCACCAGCGAAGCCGGCAAGGCCTTGATCCAAACCTGTCTCAATACCCCCGAATCCGGCGCCGAAGGTAAAATTTTATTGCCCGATATTGAGTTAAAAATACACGAATCGTGTGCTCGAAATCGTCGGTTTCGTGCGTTGCAGGCGGTTCACCGAGTCACGAGTCGTCGTCATTGTCGACGAATTTTCACACGAGCGAAATCACGCCCTCGGGCAATAATGGCACGTCGGCCAACGGCAACGGGTCGAGCAGGAAAAAGCCCCGACCATCGCAGCAGGGGTTGACTTTCGTCAACGATAGCAAGCCATCTAAGGTCAGCCAGTCACACATTGTCCAACTATGGTATACTGTAGGTGTACTGTAGAAATTGCCTACATGGCTGCCCCCACTCGATCTCTCGTTTTTTTCTGCGAAATTTTTGCCTCGCCAACTCTCTTTCCCTCCGCAAACTCGTCTCTATAGTTCAACTTTCTTACTCTATAGTCACTCTGAAAAATTTTTCTTTTAACCATTCGTGCGCAGCTTACGCCGCAACTAAAACTAAATAAAACACGCCAAACCCTAGCTAGCTAGCTAGCTTTTCGCCAAATGTCTTTTCGACATTCTCCTATGTATACGATTCTCTCCTCCCGTGCTCATCTTTGTTAGTTCAACTCGACCAGTTAGTTAGCTAGCGAAATTTAGCTAGCGAAAGTTAGCTAGCGCGATTTTTGCTTTTCGTGTAACGAAAAGCTTTAAGGTAGTTCTAAAACTAGCTAGACTACTGGATTGGCCGAGAAATTTGTTTTTGATGGAGAGAGAGAGAGAAGAGAGAGATGAATTTTTGCGCTATTTCGAGTGTTTCACGTTTGGACGTGCGGCTTTCCGAGCAAAAACTCGTTTCCAGTAGTCACTGGCTAAAAATCTACAGTATGACGAAGAGCCATTTTTCGGTTGACTAATTTGTTTGGCATTTCCTCTCTCGGGGACGCCTGCTATGACTGTTGTTTGTCTATATAGCCTCGAGGCGCATCGGAGGAAATTTCTTTTTCGCATATCGGTTTTCCAAAAGTCTTAATGGCTTTTGGACCTCTAACCGAGACGCGCCGCGCCATTTTCTCGACTGGCTGCCGGCTGTATGGAGGAATGGGCGAGCGCCGTTTTGGCATAATGGTCTCGCTCCCCTCTCGCTCTCCCTCAACTCTCCTCATACCCTCTTTCTTAGCTAGCCATCGCATGTCTGGTGCCTGACTCGGCCGCATTGAGTGATTATGGCAGGAAGTATCTGGTGCCGAGGCGCCAGTTGGCGGCTCGGGAGGGAATTCAAACCCAAGCTTTGTTTATAACTCTCTCTATAGTTGATGAGCTTGTGATGACTCCTCGCCCGTTAGGCCGGCGAGCCCGTTTACTATTTCGCCCCAGATTAACTTTTACTCGATCGCCAAAACGGCGAACAGACTTCCCGCCGCGAAAGCGAGCGAGAGACGACCATATTTACGCCAGACCAACTCTCTTGCGAGCCCGACCGACACCTCTCGCCTCGCCTCGCCTCCGGCGGTGAAAAAAAAGGGGTGGTGGCGAATGGCGTTTGTTTTGTCTTATTCGCGAAATGAAAATTTTTTTCGCTCGCTAGAGCATTTGAAATTTGCATACGCGGCAACGTTTCGGAGTTGAGCTGAAAACGTCGAAAATTCGTTTCAGTCAAGCAATTTACGCTAACTTGCGGAAAATTTACATGAAAAGTCGAAAAAAATCGCTTCAAACAAGCAATTCACGCAAACTTGCAACTACCTGACGAAAGTTTGCATAAAAAATTACGCTTTTCACTCAATTTACAGTAAAATTTGCATATGTTTCGCTACAATTTGTAGTTTTATTTTTTTTAAATTTGCATAGAAAAACGTTTTCATACAAATTTGCACAGAACACACACTTTTCATTCAAAATTAATTTCAACAAATTTGCATGCAAGACATTTTTTCACGCACTTTACATATAAATAGCTCAATTTCAGCTTAACACAGATCATTGCTCGATGTTTTTTTCAAGCACTATTTGCGTAAATTTGTTTTTTTTTCGACATTTTTGCACAAGCTGAGCAAAGCTTCTTGTTTGGTCGGGTTTTTAGCTCGTTACCCACGCCACTCTCTCTCACTCTCTCTATCCTTGCATAACGTTTGTAATGTTTGAATGGAATTTTTCTTTTAAAAGTTTAAATAAATATTAACTCCACATACACACTTGGACTGCGGGTCTTGCCAAAAGCAGACGGAGGGGATTTTGTTTATGGCAAACAAGTTCTTATTGGGCTCAAAAGGTTTTCTCGAGTGAATTTTTGTTGTATATGAGGAAAATGCTCTGACGCAACTCGGCTCTCTTTCTCTCTCGGCTTTCTTGCTTTCGAGTGTCTGACGGGCCGAACCATGATGTAGATTCAGGCACTCGTTGTTAGTATAGCGAGCCCGAATATCGAGAGCTCACGCAGGCCAATTTTTACAGTTCCCTCCGATCGTGAGTTAGCTGTTGGGAAATGGTAGTGGGCTAGCTGGCTAGTTAGCTAGCTCGGACTGTGGGGTTGGGAAACGATGGCGAGGGTGAGCTAACTTCGGACCGAATGGTTGTTGCGTGGCTATAAGCGGTGAGAGAAATGATTTTTGGTCGTCGGCTGGCTACGGAGAACTTTCCCTTTTGGCTCCGATGGCAATGCAAACATTTGGTGACAAGTCGCGGCGCTGTTAGCTAACCTATTCGGATGACAAAGTTTTTAAGAAACTGGTCGAGGAGAAAATGTGACTAAAAACATGGACTATTAGGAAAACATTAAGGTTCATGACCCGGGAGCACGCAGTCCGCAACCAGACAAAACTCGAAATGAGGATAATTTTTCTCCGTACATTAGACAAAGTGCACAGCAAACACGGGAAAAGGCTTCAAAAGGTCTCAATGAACGTAACTTCAAAAACCTTACGTCGAATTTTTCTATTTCTTTTCAGAAGAAATATTCATTGTTTAAAACTTATTTCTGATTCCATGACATTCATGAGCCTTTTATAGGAGTATTGTTGCCATATAACTCTTTTTGATACTGTTTCATGATTCATGTACTGTATTCTGTCCTCTCTTCATCACTCCAACCTCTTTACTCCATGATACATATCTCCTCTGTCCATGATTCTTGTCTAGTGTGAGTACTGTATCCACGACTTTGCATACTCTAGCCATGCCTCTTTCGAGCTTAATCCATAACTCTTGCGTATTATATCTGACCCCTGCCAATTGCTTACTTTATCTGACACTTCTTATTCATTCAAACCGCGGCTCTTGACTTAATTCTTGCTCTAGTCTTTGTCTTTCTCTTAGTCGTTCTCTATCTTTGACTTTTTCCTGCTCCCGTTCATGACTTCCTCACAATCCATGCATCTTTCTCAGTGAAAATCTTTTGTATTCTATCTGTGACACTCTTCCTTACTTTATCCATGACTTTTCTTATTATTGTTGACCCTTTATTCAGACCTCTTGTTAGGACTTGCATCTATGCTGAGGATGTACTCACATCTATGGCTGACATATAATCCTTGCCACTATCCTCTGTATGAATGACTCGCCAATTTTTGCAGAACAATTCCAAAAATTCTTCCTCGTACTACAATAATTCTTCATCGATCATGAACGATTTACCGACCATGGTACCGCCGACTTCATTCTTTTCGTCGTCGGGTTCCAGTCAAGGTCTTCGGTCGTCCGATGACGATGATGACGACGATGACGACGATGACGAAATGACACCGTCACCCACCAGTCCACTAGCGGAGCAGGCCAACTCTAGTCAATCGATGGCTGACTTGATCCAATCAGTGATGGCGAACGGTTCCGGCGGCAACTCGTCGAAACAGTCGAAACAGCAGAATTCAACGTCGTCGCCTGCAGTCGGTTCCAATTTATTTCCGTTCGCAAGTATAAAATGCCTTAGATTGGAAAGCGAGATGCGAAAGTGGCAACCGAAAAAATTTTGATGTTCAGGTTTCATTCCTGCTGCGAGCAGCGCTGGTCAAACTCAGCAGCCAGCGTTCAGCTTTTTGCCCAGTAAGTACATATTTGTACGCCCTACCTATGGCACTTGCTGATCATACGGAGGGTATACTTGTAGTTATGGTGTACCATCCCTGTTTGCAATAAAGTATACTGTATTTAAGCCGGTATCGGTCCGAACGGTGCCTTCATGTATCAAATGCCTCAAGGTCTAGTCTACGCAGCGCCACCTATGAACATGGCCGACGGCTCGTCGCCTGCGCATCAAAATTTCATGCTGGCCCAGTCGGGCGAAAACAACGGACAAGCGGGCCAGCAACAGTTTATCACAATTCCAGTACCTATGACGTTGACTCAACAGGTACAAACGCGTTGTACCTGCGTCTCCGACTTACAATATTCCTTTTTACAGATGATCGCTTCGCAACTACTTGGCAATATGTCTTCGGAAGGACTGGTAAAAAATATAAAAATGCAACAGCCGGATAACGAAGATAGCGACTGAAATAAAAATTGATGTTCAAGCACTCAAATCACGACGACATTATCAACAAGAGCTTTCCTATTGTGGAAAATTTAAATTTGCCACGCAAAATAGTTGTCGGCTGTTTGCGACAAACCAAGCGAATTTGTTTGAAATTTTGTATTATTTTTTATTAACAGAGAAATTATTTTATTTTTATTTTTGTGTTTTTTTAATTCTGTAAATTTCAAAAATTATTTGTGCCTCGTTTTATGAATTCAGTCGTTTCTCTTTTGGTGCTCATTGTGTATAGGGATTTGCGCGAAATTTGTTTTGAATGTGTCTTATCAGTGCCTTTATTTTGTTTTTATTCGGCCATTTTGTCAAAACAACACCAATATTGTCTCGACAATCATTCGTTTTTCATTATTTTCAAATTGTTTCAAGTTTTTACCGAATTTTGTTAATTTTTTGTCCGAAAATAAAATTCTCCATTAACAAAACAAATAATCTCAATGGATCATTTCAAACTGCAATTTGAATCAATGGGCCATTCATAAAGCAATTTGAGTTTAAGGACCATTTCAAATTGATGATCAGGTTATAAAGTTCTATGTCAGTCGAACTTAATTTTGTTGCTGGATGGCTTACTGTAGTGTGCGCAGATTTCCTTGATTGAATTTCAAAAATTTTTAGTTAGCGATTCGTTTCGAAAATTTGCCCGGCTTGGCAGATTTTCGACTAATTTTCGGTCCTCATGTCGTACGATGATTGGCTTTTTCGAAAACTATTCGGAACAAAATCTGGTTTGTCGAGATTTTTAAAATTTTAATTATTTTAATTTTGAAATTTTTATTAAAATTTGTTTTAATCCAGATCAAAATTACACCGATCCCGAATTCAGTCAATATTTGCAAGAAATCGGAACGTTTCACGCCGAACGATTGGGTAAATTCGAAAAACGGCTGGATAAGTTGCAAGCGCGAGCGCGTTTTTTGTTTTTCAGTTCACGAACCGGTGCGTTTGGCCGAGGAAAAGTCGATTTTAGAGGAGGATACGGAGAATTTAGCTTTTTCCAATTATAAAACGTTCATTCAAGCTGCCAATTGTTCGAAGGAAATTTTCGACGACGTAAGGAACTATAGTCCATTGATAACTATAATCAAGTGATGACTATATTTCAATAGAAACTATAGTTCAGTGATCTATAGTCCTATGGCCACTATAGTCCAATGGGAATTATAGTCTAATGGCAACTGTAGCGTAATTGTAACCATAGCCTAATGGCACCCGTAGTCCTTTGGGAACTATACTCCAAGGGTAACTATAGTCCCATGGCAACTATAGTCCAGTGGCAACTGTAGTCCAATAGCAACTATAGTCCTTGGCAAATATAGTCCAATTTTAACTAGTCTACCTGCAACTATAGTCTCATTGCGTGCAACTGTACGTTTCCATTTTTTGCCCGTTTAGTTCATTCACATAAACCGAAACGTCGACGAGCTGTTGAAAAATTTGCCCGTTTTGGACGACGAATGTCAAAAATTCTCATCGGCGGCGGCGAAAATCAATTCGAAACGATTCAACAATTCGTTGACGTTGCAAAAGCATACGCAAGTCTTGGAGATTTTGGAAATCCCCCAAGTCATGGACACGTGCGTGCGAGCCGGGTACTACGAGGAGGCGTTGGAATTGGCTCAGTACGCGACCAAACTTGAACGGCGTTTGGGCCACATACCGATAGTTCAAGTGCGGAAATTTTGTTTTTAATTTGGTCTATAGTTCTCCGGCTCGTTGACTGTAGTTGTCCAATGACTATAGTTATCCAATTATTACTGTTGTCCATAACTACACTCATGTGCATAGAAAAGTCATAATTGTGGCACAAATTTTACACCAACATTAATGAAGTTTTTCTCAAAAACTGCAAGACATAGCCAGCTGAAATTTTGCAGAGGTACTGCTGTATTA
>JAQGBA010001394.1:0-15294 GCA_034698125.1 Prionchulus punctatus | reverse complement strand
TGGTCCACTTGAACCACGCCCAAAATGGAGCCCAACGAAAATGAAATTTTACTGAAACTCCTTTTGACGCCGAATTCATTGCGGAAAGGCAAATTTAAAATATTTTTGTAGTTGTAAAAACCATTTTCAACATGCGAAACAAACAAGTCTGGGTCGCACGTCTGTTCGCCGTGATTAGATTTCCGGCACAAATCGGAATACGTATACCACTGACCTGCTCATCAAAATTGGTTACTGTAATTACAGTAATTCAAAATTACAGTCAGTTACCTTCGCTTTTTTGTACAGTAATACTCTCAATGGCGTTGCGTAACCATAAATATTCGGTTACAAACGAATCCGTAAAGATAGAATCGTTTTCTTGTTTCAATGACAAATAAACCGAACAAGATTCGGATTCGAATTCAGGTGAATCCCAAAGAGACGATAGTTTTTTACGAATACGAACAAATTTACTCTCAGTCGATTGCCAATAACTAAGAGCGCTGTCGAAACTATCGTCGACCGACTGTAACTCGCTCCGGTATAAAAAACCGAACGACATTACTGTAGACACTATCAACGGTATCAAGATAAACCATGGACTCTTCCCGCTTAAGAACATAGCATATTTTCCCTGGTAGGCGCTCAATAAGGAATTAAACGAGATAAGATTTGAAACACATTTGGCATAAAATCTAGTCATTTTCCCGATAGAAACAGTCAGTTTGCGATACAGAAATTTGCTCACCGAGTATCTGAGGGAAACTCAGCCAGCGACAAACAACAATTTGCACGCTCGTGTTATTGGAGCGCATGAAAGCGACAGGGGAAAAGTTCCAAAGTTCGCGGTCGCAATACGTTACAATAGAGGTACTCAATTATGATGATATAATGAAATAGCCCTGGTACAAATTATGAACGCTTTTAGCCACGGCCAATGAAAATGTTAGTTCATAAATAATTCTTTGCATATCGCGACATCGACAAACAACTGTCGGCCACTGGTTAATGAATTTTACTTGATCGCAATTGCGAAGTAAATGACCGTACCGCTGCATTTGTCGAGCTTACAGGCGACCGGAGGATTGACTTCCAAGAAATTTTTTATTCTGGAAAAACAGTAAGTAGTAATAACAAATACGACCATGGCGAAACACGCGCGTATGCAAATTTTGTAAAATTATACAGTACTCTGTTTCTCCAATGAAAAAGATGTACCATTAATATGTCCTTGGATGTAACATCTTGGATACTCATGAAACAACATTCAGATTCAAATTCAGGGGAATCACAATGACGCAACTGAATGGAATTTCGAATGAAGTGACAAACATTATTGATGTAACCTTTTGACGATTCATAAATTATCCTCGATGGCTCATTAGCTATTGCCATTATTTTGTTTTTTCAGATGAATATCGTGCAAGAACATTTCTTCATTGATTCTCCCTTTCACGTTTTAAATTTCAAATGTTATTCGGGTCGATGCGAATTTTTTACCTTTTCAGTAATTCCAAAGGTCACGTCATGAATTTTTATATTCGAATACGGAACAAAAACGAAATCAAGCAAGCAAAAAAATATAACAAATTTACATTAATTTTTTAAAGTACCGTACTTTTTAGTTTCACTAGAATTACTTTCTTCCGGAAAAAACAACAAAACAAAATAACAATCGAAAAAATATTCTTTTTATAAAAGTTTTCAAAACAAAAACCAAATGCAAAAATTTTTTAAAGTTCGTTCGTGAAAGTGAAAATGAACCGTTTCAGACGAATTCAGGTGCACAAAAGTCGTTCGGCGTTCATCGCACCGGTCGAATTATTGTTTTTTAAATTCGACGACGATTCCGAATCGTCGATTGAATATTTCGCCTGAGGCGCGAAATTCGATCCGCCGCCCTTGGTCGTCAGTGAAAATTGCCCGTTAACCTCGTTGGCCAGCGACGTTTCGCGTTTGAATTTCTTCGATTCGGTCGCCGTTTCGAATTCGAGCGACGTCGACGAGTTAATTTTACATTTTTTCGACGACGTTTCGTCTTTCGACCCGTTAACCGTTCGGTGGAGACCGATATTTTGTTTGAAAATCATTCGATCGACGCCGCATTTCGGATCGTTGTTGTTGTTCGACGACGATGAGGAAGAATTATTCAACTTTTGAACGACGCTGCTCAGCGATTTCTTCAAACGCAATTTCGCCGGCTGAACGAACTGTCGTTCGACCGTCGTCGACGACGACGGCGACAGTTGACACGGGCTCGGGCTAAGTTCGACCGCGGGCGGATATACGAGAGCCGGCGATATCTGACTGTATTCGTTCGAGCTCCCGTAAGTCGACGAGCCGCGCGAATTTTCCGCTCCGTTTAGCGACGATTTGGCGTCTTTTTCGAAACTACTATCGTCGTTGGCCCCCGCCGACGCCGACGTCGAAGGCTCACCTCCTTTGGCGGCGTGGGACGCGCTACCGGGCGGCGTTTGCTGCTCCGGTTCCCTGATAAGCTCCGGCATCGGTTCCTCTTCGACGTCGTACTTGCAGACGTTGAAGTGCAATTGCAGCGGCGATTTCTGCGTAAAAGATTGAAATCGCGCATAAATCCGAAACGTGCACAAAATCAGATTCACTGGCTAAAAATTGTACAAGCAAAAAAAGTGAAACTGTATTTTACAAAAGAGGAACTGTATGTTACACAGCACTGTATTACGATACGGTTTACAGAGTACTGTATTACAGTACGCTTTCTCACAATTTGAATTAACCGCCTGACGTTGCAATCGCGTAAACATTATCATACACGATAAACACAGAGGCAAACACGAAAAACGCCTTGCTTACTGGCTTTTTGAGGTTGAAAGTAGCATCTCGTGATCGATGCGCTCTTGTTGAAATAATGATACGCAAGAGAGCATGTGATTAGTAAAATTAGCTTGATTATGATGATTTTTTTAAATTGTCATAAGCAAGTTCAGCGCGCGGTCGAGTTGGAAACAAAACGAAAAATTTACGCGAGACGACGGAAATAGCGTCATATTTTGAAAACGTAAGAAAAATATATAAGAATGACCGATTTTTTTGTCATAACTTTTAGCGGGAATTCAAAATTTTATACAGTAAGGAGAATAAATAAGACATGTATAAACAAGAAATGTTATTTGAAATTTGTTTACGTTCATCCGACACGAGCACCTTTTCAATATTAGTGGATGACGAAAAATGACGTCACAGCAATTTATTTTTACGCGCGCAGGCGGTCGTTAACTTGAGCATCATAAATTACACCCCATTCAAAAACCGCCAGCAAAAACACGGAAGATCAAACGCGATACGACAATCGACGGCCTTGACCCAGACGATAAGACCCTTACAGTAATACTTTTGTACCCAACCGAAATTGGATGGATTAAATGCAAAAGGTTGCCGAAAATGGCTGTGGCTTGCAAGAAAACGGCGAAATCGGCGACGTCACGAAATTAATGAGGCCTGACCAAGTCAGTGACGTCAATGGCTATTGAATTACACAAATGGCTGTTTCTGAAGTCGGAGAGAGAAATCAATGGCTGTTGAAATTCATGTAAGTCAATGGCTGTGGAAGTTTGAAATCAATGACTGTCGTGAAGTTAGCGAAATCAGTGGCTGTTATGAAGTCAGCGAAAACAATTCATGTTAGAAATCAATGGCTGTTCAGGCCATGTAAGTCAGTGCTGTTGAAGTTAATGAAATCGATGGTTCACAAAATACAAAGGCTGCCACGAAGTCAGTGAGCAAGGGTTGTTACGAAGTCGGCATACACATAAGTCCATGAAATCAATGGCTTTTATGCTATCACCGAAATCAAGGGCTGCTGTGAAGGCAGTGAAATCATTCGCTGTTACGAAGAAAGTAAAATGCGACTGTTAAAAGTAAGTGAAATAAATTGGTACTATTGTATCATGGAAATCGTGGACTGTGATGAATTCAGTGAAATCAATGGCCGCTATGAATTCAAGGAAATCAATGACTGAAAAGGATTCATTGGCTACCATGAATTCAACGAAATCAATTGCTGAGATGTATTAAGTGAAATCAATGGCTGCTGCGAATTCACTGAAATCAAAGGCTGCCATGAATACAGTGAAGCCAATAGGTGCCATGAATTCAGCCAATTAATGGCTGCCTTGAATTCAGCGAATCAATGGCTCTTACATTCGGGAATGTCAACGGCTTTTATGAATTACGTGAAATCATTGGCTGTTACGAAATCATTGAAAAACGGGTTGTGCTTGATGCTTTGGCAACCCCAGGCTGTTAATAATCAGTGAAATCAACGGCTGTCACGAAGCTGCTACTAAGGCAGTGAAACCAGTTGTAGCTAAGTCAGGGAAATCAATGGCTGTTACGAAGTAAATGAAACCAAAGGTTGTAATTGAAAAAATTGAAATCAGTGATTGTTGAAGTTTATGAAATAAATGGCTGTAATGAAATCTGTGAAAATCAATGTGTGTTTTCTTTTATGCTGAAGAATATGAAATCAAAGAAATTTCGCTGTAGAAGAAAAAAACCAGAGTGTAAAGTCAATCGAGGGAAGTCAATCGAGGGAAGTCAATCGAGGGAAGTCAATGAAGAAAATGACTGTGAAACATAAAACATTATTACAAATCAAGATTTTGCTCGTTTCTCAGCGAATTTTCGCTAAAAATCGACGTGGAACGTATTTTTGCGCTGAAACAACTTTCGTCCGACGTCATTGACAAATATTTTGACGTAAAACTTGTTTTTTTTTTCATTCGATTCAAACCGGATTAACGCGAGAACGAGTTTTTGAAGTCGAACAAAAACATAAACAATCGTTGATCGGGTTGATTGATCAACAAAGAAAGGAAGTAACGTAAAAAAAGAAATTACAAAAACAAACAAAATTTCTTACCCTTTTCCAAGAATATAGTAAAGCAATATCCATAAGGGACCATTCTTCTTTCATAAGATCATCCCCCGTTAATCCGTCGGCTAAGTGCCAAATCTCAACCTAGAAATTATTTACGTAGCCTGTTTCGTTTTCTCGATTTGCTCGAATCGTGGCTGTCTACGACGCGCATCGGTCGTCGCAAGACGATTTCCGAGCAAAAAATCGAAACAGTAAAACTGTAGAATTTTAAGCCCAATGGTTATTAATCGAGTGCGACGACCGTTTCGCAGCGCTAACAGTTACAGTAGGGACAGACCTGGTGGCAAGTCGATAAGTCGAGTTTGTGAGCCAATAACTTTTTCAAATGTAGCACTTTAACGGCGGCGGGACAGCGAAAATAACGCTTGTAATTATTCAATCCCTGCCAGAATGAGAAACGTGTGAAAAAGTGCGCACAAACAATTAGCTAATTAATTTTTCGTGTCACTAGCTTACTTTCAACGTCGCCGTCGATTTAGCAACTAAGTCCGACTTATTAGCGGCGGCGCTGAGCTTTTTATCAGTCCTGCGATAAGAAACGAAAACCGACGCTGATAAGCTCGTAAAAATACAAATAACGCGTCGTGGCTAGCCGATTTACCCGTCATTTTTGAAAAAACACTCCAACGAGAACGAAATGATTTCGTCGGGCGCGCACACCGACGAAGCTAAATCGACTAGATTCTTGTCAAATATCTGATACAGTTTCGAACTGGTCGAAGCCATTTTGGAAGACGTCGAAGCATCTAGAGGGTGCAAAATTAGTTCATGATTTGAGAAACGACAAATGGGACGGATAGTGTTGAGGACTGATTTTTAGTTTTTGACTTTGCAAGTCAGTTTTACATCAGAAACTTCCCAACACAAGACACCCCCTCCCCTTCAGCCACCATGGCACCAAATGGTATGGGTGCACCTTTCAAACAACATTCGACACAAAAGGTGCCTTCATCAAAAGGAAAAGGTGCAGATTTCGTAAACGCGATTTCCCACGGCGCGGACGACGGGAAAAAGAATCAAACTTTTTTTTCATTACCAGCTGAAACATTTTTGCCTTGCTCCAAACAAAATTCTTTTCTTTTTTGCAATTCGCCTGAAAATTCCAAACGGACATCGGGTTACACGCGCGATTCGCGCGAAGACAAACAAAAAACTCGACTGACTTTTATATAAACTGGGTATCAATTTGTAAACCAAATCTTGCAGAGTTTGATCGGATCTGGGATGAGAAAAAAACAACAGTAAGATAAATAAAGAAATCGTAAAGTCGATGGCTGTGAAACAAAGTCAGTGACTGTCGAGTAGTCAATGAAACGGGCGAGTCGTTGGCTGTCAAAAGTCTGGCCGTGTCGAAGTCTGGGAAATCGGTGGCTGTGTCGAAGTCTCGGAAATTGGTGGCTGTGCCGAAATCTGGAAGATGCAATAGTACCGGTAAGTCAATGGCTGTCATGAAATCTAGATTGCATCTGTTGTAAAGCAGTCGTAATGAATTCGTGAAGTCAGTAGCTGGACAGAAATCTGCCAAGTCAGTGGCTGTGATGAAGACAGTGGCTTCTATGAAGTCGATGAAGTCAATTGCTGTAAAGAAGCAGGTGAAGTCGGCGATTGTATTGAAGTCGGTGACTGCAACGAAGTGGGTGAAAATAGTGGCTGTATAATGGAGTCCGCGAAATCAGTGGATGCAATGAAGTCGAGGAAATCAGTGGCTGTAAAGAAATCTGTGTAGGGGTTCAATGAAGTCGAAGAAGTCAGCGGCTGTTAAGAAGTGTGTTCAGTCAGCGATTGTATCGAAGTCACTGGCTGCAACGAAGTCGGCGAAATCAGTGGCTGTAATGAAGTCGATGAAGTCAGCGGCTGTTAAGAAGTGTGTTCAGTCAGCGATTGTACCGAAATCGCTGTGAAGTCAATGGCTGTGTCAAATCATTCTTCAAGTCAGTTCACTCATTAGTGGCTTAAAAAAACGGTTGTCAACCTTATGCTTTTGTGCAACTGCGACGTGTTGATCAAAGCGTCGCAAATCGGGCACGTGTCGCTCGATTCCAAATATCGCAACAAACAAGCGCGACAAACTGCAAAACGAAACAAAAAAACGGTTTAGGCAGTGAAGAATCGGCGCCGATTTCGAAAACACTCGTTTTTTTCGCTTACACGAATGGAGGCACTCAACTATCGACGTGGCGTCGATGAGATACCCGCTGCACAATGCGCACGTTAGATACGGATTCAGATCTGTGATCGGCAGGCGATTTATCCGATGAGGGATTCTGAAAAGAAACACATCGATGGACTTGCGTTTTGTCGACGAAGAGATGGTCAACTACGACACTGACCTACAGTATGCCTGCGACATAGCCCTGCGGCTAGTAAGCGAAACGTAACTCGTATAGATCGAATAGAGGCGAAAACCGAAACTTAAAAGCGAAATAATGGGCGCGAAAACGAATACGAGAAGGAAGAAATTTTTATTGAAAAATTGCGTCTCTCGTTTTTGCTTGATTTATGAACGTTTCGCAGCGGATCCCGTTCATCAAACGCGGGGCGACCTCTGATTATCAAAGACGGACAACCGCCGACGTCGAATCCCGAAACTGAATAAATACAAAACGGACTTTAGGTTTAAAATAAAAAGGTAGTAAGTAACAGGTGGAAACGAACGTTTAATGAAGAATGATACAGAAAGATGGAATCTCGAATCTGAATATGACTACGAGTGACTAAGGCCGGCAATGAAGATAACGGCGTACGATAGTTGGATTTTCGTGATTCGCGTTTTGGGCGACGTTTCATCGTTTCGCAAACAGAATACGCGTTGTTTTTGTTGCGCAACATGGCAAATTTTCGTCCGACGCTTAATTTTGCTCGGTAAGTGCCTCGCCGAGCAAAAAAAGAAAGCGTATTGTAAATTTTGCGAAAATTTACTATATTTTTCTTATGCGTCATTCGCCAGATGATGCCGCTCGGTTGCGACGACAGAAGACACGAAGAAGAGAAGAAGAAAAAAGAGCGACGATTGACGCATGCGCGTTTTTAGGGTGCGGTTTCGGTAAAAGTAAACAATTAACCGAAAAACATGCTAGCTCACCGTGCGAAACGAGCTAATTTATGAAACTCACGCACCGGCGCCCGAAAGCGTCCTCGAAACGATGGTAGCTAGCAAATTTCAATTACTTGTAATAAGGCGCTTATCAGCTAATTTTTTTAAGAGCCGTACCTACGCATCATCGTAAACAAATCAAATGTTTCGAAACTATAGTACGTTGTGTTTTGTTTTTTGCCTGTTGCGATAGAAAACAATACGAAATTTTTAAACATTATGACGCCGTCGGGCGATCGTTCTCGGTGATTTATGTTTTCGTTAGAGGCGCCACACGCGGCGACGAGAAAAGTGTACTATATTGGCGAGAATTCAATAAACAGTAGGCGAACTACAGTTCCATAGTAACTATAGTCCTTCAGTGTACATAGTTGATTTAGAGCTAGTGAACTATAGCACTGTAGTAAGTACCAGTTATGTGCGAGGAATGTCTTAGAAACTATAGTCTTGTAGTAGCTATAGTCTTGTAGTAATTATAGTCCACTAGTAACTATTGTCCAGTAGTGACTATAGTCTTGCAGTAACTATAGTTCTTTCGAGGGGTGAAAAAGAGCTAACGCGATTTTCAAATAAAGAATATTTTTGAAACGTAAAATCGACGGGATATTTTTTTTCTTCCGAACTATAGTCGCGCCTACGTCACGTTCTATTTGAATTCTCATTGGTCGAACGAGCGCGGCCCGGCCGCAAATCGATGTTTGGCGCGTTCGCTTGCTCGCTCGGAAAAATACAGACGACCGAGCGGCCGGGGCGGAATATTCTCCTACAACACGCGCGCGCGACGAAGAAAGGCTGAAAATTTTGCTCGAAAAACAACATAGCCAGTCGCTGGCTCGCGCCCCACGCTTACTTGGAATTTTGTTCGACGAATTTCGTCGGATTCGATTTTGCCATCCGATCGATCGATGATGAGATATTGAGCGGACGAATTTCGCAATTTATCGGCGAGCAACTATAGAGAACCTGTATTTCGCATATTCTCGCCCGAAACCTAGGCGAACAAAACGTATAATATTCTTCACTCGCTCACTCGCTCGTTCGCTCGTTCGCTCGCTCGCCCCGTTTGTGTCGGCTGTTGCCGCTTTCCCAACCCTACTCTACTCTATCGCGCGCTTGCGCAGCACCACACACACATACACACACAGACGGACGGCGCACACAACCAACAACGTTTACCCACAGTCAGTCGTCGACTAGAGAAAATCTATACAACGCAAGCGAGCCGCCGAGCGCCCGATAGACGCTCAGCCAGCGCGCGTATTTCGTTTCGGCGGGGCGGCACCGGTAACTCGGCCCGGACGAGCGAAACGAGCCTATCGCTGAGCGAATTTCACGTGCCAATCAATCGAGATAGTAGTATGAATAGTCGCTCGGCGGTCGTACTGTGGGCGGAGTTGGTACAACGTGCGCGACGACTATAGTTCGGCCGACTGGAGCGCCGCGACTCGCCATTGGTCGACGGTTTACGCAAGCAAAATCCGATTGGCTAGTACGGTAATAGAGCGCCGGGGGACCGAAAAGTGTTCGCCCATCGCGCGAGATGCGCAAACACGTTCGCCAGCCAGCGCCCGCGCCGACGACTAGAGAGAACAGATGGAGCGTAATACTCCGCAATCTCGTTGCGCTATAGTTGAACGGTGGCGTTTTTTAAGGTTTTCGGCTTGGGATATATGCGCAATAATGCGAAACACGTTTCGCGACTAGCCACCGTTCTTGGCAAGCGCAAAACAATTCCACTTCCTTCTTCCTCTACCATACGCCCGATGTTTACACTCTTGTTAGCTAACTAACTAGCTAATTTCAAACTAGCTTGCGCTTATCAGTGGACCCTCTGGACTGATAAGAAATAAATTTAGCAATAATTTTTCAAATGATTTAATATGGCTCATTGCCAAATTAGCTTTTTTTCGATGTGCGGCGGACCACTTGCGATGAGTTTTCGACGAGCAACAGAATAAGCTACACGCTTTTCCGGTCCGGCGTTGAGCGATTCCAGGCACGAATTTCAGTAAAAGAACATTTACTTGCATTCGTGTTTTCGAAAAATACACGTTCTGTCGTTATTTTACGCGCAAAAAGGGCCTTGGAATTTTAGATCGACCCCATTCGGTAGTTCTACAGTACCGTACGGTATTTTCTCGCCCTCGGGGCTAGCGAACGGTAGATGTGGTTTTTTGCTCGTAGGTGGGCGTATTGGAACAAAATCTGGTTACGAAGAGAGGAGAATCCAAGGTCGCCGTTTTTTTCTTTCGGAAGAATTGATTCGCAGGCGCCATTTAAATCTATCTATATCAATCATCGTTTTCCGACCCTACGTCAGTAAGAAAAACAAAAAAAAGTGTTTTCGTTGGCTCGGAAGCCAATTAAAACGCAAAAATAGCGCGCAAGCAAGCTAAAACACGATTGTTTCGATTTTCGACGTTTTTTGCGTTCGTTCGGCGACATTCCGAGCAAAAAAGAAACTTTAGCCGAACAGGATCGATTTTGCGCCGCGAAAAAGCTTTTTTCGATTTATGACGCAATTTGATGATGTAAAAACTAATTTCTGCATCAGTCGAGCTACGACGGATTATTTTTTTTCGATTCGGCTTAATGCGCAAGCTCGTTCCTAATTGCGAGTGCTGATGTTAATTATTAGGCGCGAAATTTTAATCGCCACCGTCCGGCGAGCTATTTTCGGTTTCGAATGAATTTTTTGCTCGAAATCGCGCGAAATCGGCACGTTTAATGCGACGAAAACAAATTGAACGATGTCAAAAATGGAAACACGTCAAGTTTTTTCGTACTGTGTACAGTGTCGCCTTTTGTACTGTACGCGCGCCGGAAAATCGTCCTTTTGAGAACTGGCACGTTACCGTACGGGCACATTTTCATTTCAACACGTCGTCGACCCGTTTTCTTCCCTAAATCGGTCGTAAGTAATTCCAACTCGGAATTCAAGATCCCTCGACTATATTTTTGCACGTGCACCTCGCGTAAGAGGAGCGATGGCGAAATGAGGCGAAGACGGCGTCGCTCTCGTCTTGTTACCGATTTAGCTTTCTTGAAACAAAAATATCGACCGACGTCGTCGCTTGCGTGACGCCAAATTATTTTCATCTTACAAAACAAATGGGCTATAGTTAGAATGGATTTGTTGATGCATAATTACAAGTTGCTGACCAAGTCAATGGCTATCATGCGTGAATCATGCATGGAGCTCATGAAGTCGATGGCTGTCGCGAAGTCGACGCTTGTGAATTCCACGATTACTGCGAAGGAAGGTGGCGGCTGTCACGATATTAATGACAATAGTGAAGTCAGTGCGTGCCATAAAGTCAGTGACTGCTGTGAAGGCAATGATTGCTGTGAAGTCAGTGACTGCTGTGAAGTCAAAGGGTGCCATGAAATGAATGCCTTCAATGAAATCAATGACGCATTGAAGTCAATTACTGCCGTGAAGTCAACGAGTTGCATGAAATCAATGATTGCGCGAAGTCAATAATAGCTATCGTGATGACAACTTTTACGATGTCAGTGATTCGAATCTACCATGAAATCGACAACTACTGTACGTACAGTCGATTTCTTCCATGAAGTCGAGCATTTTCGGGAAGTCGATGACTGCTGCCTACTTGATGACAACTGAAGTCAATGACTGTTGTTGTTTCGTGAAGTCGATTACTGTTGTGTAGTCAAAGAGTTGACAGCTGGTGAAGTCAATGATTGTTACGAAATCAACTGTTGCTGTGCAATGGCTGTTATTTATAGTGATTAACGCGGAATTACTGTTATTCATCAAGCCAACGGCTTGCGAAGTCAACGGATGTGATGTCGAGTAATCAGCGAAGCCGACTGTCATTGCATTTCTTCTTTGTTGCAGCACTCTCCTGAAGTCGTTACGATTCTGAAATCCGTTCAGCACCAACATCAACTGCGTAAGAATAGCTTGCGGGCTAAAAATGTATTGATCGCTCGTCCTCGCTAGCAGGTTAACGAGCACGGCGCGGATAGATTTCCAGCAACATCGAGCTCCTCAAGTGTGCGGCGGGAGAGGACTATAGTCGACTATGGTAGCCCGGAACGCGACATTAGACGACGGAAATTTTGTTCTCGCGTGTTTGTATACGGCGCTGCCGTTTCAGTTTGCCTATTCAACATTTCGCTGACTGGTCGGTCGGTTTGGAAACCCGTCGTCATCGACGTCGCAATTTTTTTTCTCCCCCCCCCCCCCCCCTTGCTCTACACTTCTTCGATCGACGAGCCAGCCGGCTGGTTTGTCGTGTTGGAAAATAGTATTGAACCGCAAAACCGAAAATTTCGTTTCGTTTCGTTTCGTTGCTCGTTGCTGCGAGAGCGAGCGCACGTTTCGTGCGGCGTCGAAAGTTTGTTCAACCAAAAGTACGAAAACTCGGAAAAATAAAGTTTTATACTGAAATCGCCCGAAACCTCGTCGCTCCGCGCACTTTTCGCGCTTGTTTCGCTATTTTATCGTGCCGAAATCGTTTTCATAAGAAAAATATCAAGCTGTACTTATGTGTTCATTGAAATTTAGATAATTATTTTCGACGAACTTGATCATCGTAATTTTACCCGCGACGATTATTTTTGGAGGGAAAATTAATTTAATTTTGGGATACTTGCATCGAGGAATTAATAATTCTTATAATTATGGAACCGATTACCGAGAATGTTTTCGCCGCCGAATGCATTCGAAAAACGAGAAATAGAAAGGTTAGCTAGTGGAAAAGCGGTTTCATACAGTAATCCATAGTTGGACTACAGTTGTCGATTATTGCCTGCAAAGTCACTGGCTGTAAATGACTTTTATTTTTTATTGCAGGGAAAAATCGAATATTTGATCAAGTGGAAAGGATGGAGTTCCAAGTGAGTAGCTCGTTTCGTTTCATTGATTTGCACGTTTGGAACGTTTCCAATACAAATAATTTGCTTGGGCAGATGGGATTCGTGGGAGCCGGCCGAGAATATCCTGGATAATCGGTTGATTCAAGATTTCGACAAACGTCAAGAGCGAGCGTTTCAAAAGAAAAATAGTCCCAAGAAACAACCTAAAAGCAACAATAAGGTTCGCGCCATTTTTTTTATTTGACCCGTGGAAAAAAGTAGACAGTGAATAACTAGCGCTCGAAAAAAGTTTACTGTGAAAATCCCGAACTCGAAAAAGTAGACAGTGAAAATTCCGGCAGAAAATTTGTTTCGCACGCGCTGAAACGGGCGATTTCGCAATCGTAACCTAGATTTGTTCGTATGGCGCTGTCGCGCAGCACGATTCTTGATTTTTTCCTCTGCTCATGACAATCTGAAGTGGCTATCGGACATTTTGCAGACGCCCGAAAAGCGCAAGTCAACCAGCGTCGCTAAAGCGACGTCGACCACCGCCGCTTCCAAAAAACCACAAGCAGCTGATAAGCAGGCGCAGAATACTGTAGCGCCGCTGGTCATTAAAATCCACAGCGCTGGATTGGAAAATGAGGAGGATTTGAGTTCGGACAACGATGGCGCCTGCTCATCGGCCTCATCGTCCATGTCCTCGTCGGCGGTCTCCTCGCCCAACGCCCCGCCCAAACTTTCGCCCCAAGGTCCGCTGTCGTCCGAGGGCGCCGAAACCCCCGGTACGGCCGACGCCGTGTGGGAAACTGAACTAGCGCCGCCGCCTGAAAAGCGCGCCAAAATCAAAAGGGTCGAATGTACGGAGGAGTTCCGATTCACCAATCGAACCTTGACCGACGTGCGAGTCAACGAAACTACGGTGACGTTCGTTGAATTGTAATTTTTTTAACTACTGTCACTAAGATGCGCAGGTAACGTACCGTTTTTATTGCAATTTGTTACGAAATGGCGCTTATTTGAATATCCCATGGTTTTTAACATACCAGAATATTGTACATAGTTCGTTTTCCCGTTTTTTTGTTTTCTGAAACATTTCTTATTCCGCGTAATACTTTCGTATGCTTTGAGCGAATAATCTGTCGGTGTCAATGAAGTATCGGTCGCTGGCGCACTTCTCTTCTTTGTCTCGTTTTGTTTTGCATCTTGGAGGTTTTTTGTTTCATTACATCCAAGGACATTTTAATGGTACAATAATTTTTGTTTCATTGGAGAAACAGAGTACTGTATAATTTTACAAAAATTTGCATACGCGCGTGTTTCGCCAGGGCTGTGATACTGGTCGTATTTGTTATTACTTCTTTCTGTTTTTCCGGAATAAAAAATTTCTCGAAAGTCAACCCTTACAGTCTCCTGTAAGCTGAAAAGATGCAATGGTGCGGTCATTTACTTCGCAATTGCGATCAACTAAAACTCACTAACCACTGGCCGACACTTATTCTTGATGGCGCGATACACGACGAATTATCGACGAACTAACTTGTTCTACCTGCCTTGGAGATAATATGCATTTTATCGTACAGGGGCTACTTCATTGTATCATAATTGAGTACCTCTATTATACTGTATCGCGACTGCGAACTTTGAAACTTTTCCCCTGTCGCTTTCATGCGCTCCAATAACACAAGCGTGCAAATGTTGTTTGTCGCTGGCTGAGTTAACCTCGAATACTCAGTGAGCAAATTTCTGTATTGCAATGGTTTCTATCCGAAAATGACTGGCTTTTATATCAAATGTGTTTCAAATCTTACCTCGTTAAATTTATTATTGAGCACCTGCCATGGAAAATATGGTATGTTTTGAAGCAGAAAGAGTCTGTGGTTTATCTTAATAGCATTGGTACTGTCTACAGTACTGTCGTTCGGTTTTGTATATGGGTAACGAGTTACAGTCGGTCGACGATAGTTTCGACAGTTCCCTTAATTCTTGGCAATCGACTGAGAGTAAATTTTTTCGTATACGACAAAAAATGACATCTCTTTGGGATTCACCTGAATCCGAATCCGAATCTTGTTCGGTTTATTTGTCATTGAAACAAGAAAACGATTCGATCTTTATGGTTCGTTTGTTACCGAGTATTTATGGTTACGGTATGGTTATTTATGGTAACGCCATTGAGAGTATCGTCGTACAAAAATGTGAAGGTAACTTACTGTAATTTTGAATTACTGTAATTACGGTAACCAATTTTGATGAGCAGGTCAGTGGTATACGTATTCGGATTTGTGCTGGATATCTGACTACGGTGAACAAACGTGCGACCCAGACTTGTTTGTTTCGCATGTTGAAAATGGTTTTCACGACTACAAAAATATTTTAAATTTGCCTTTCCGCAATGAATTCGGGGTCAAAAGGATTTCAGAAAAATTTCATTTCCGTTGAGTTCCATTTTGGGCGTGGTTCAAGTGAACCG